>VWYK01051679.1:0-10806 GCA_013399775.1 Semnornis frantzii | reverse complement strand
CCCCGTCACCCCCCCCCCCCGTTTTTTTTTTTTTTTTTTTTTTTTTTGGTTAATGTTTAAAAAGTGGAATTTACTTCTGGACTGAATATAGTCATCATTTAATCTGGTTCTTGACTTCTACCCAAGGGACTCAGAAATCCAGAACAGAGATATTTTTACAAACTCTATGTCATTAAGTGCCTACTTCCCTAAAAAAATTATGTGCCTTGTTAAAATTTTATATTAAGACAAATTAATTTTTTATTACCTGTCTAACTTTTCAGTCCTTTCTTTTTTTGGAAACCCTTGCCTTTTTATTTTCTTTAGTACAATTTTTTTTTTAAAGGGAAATTTGGAAAGACAACATGTACAATTCACCACAGCAAATCTTCATGCCCTAAGGATCCAAATCTGTGAGTTTCTGATCTGGCACCTAGTACTGCACACAGGAATAAGGACAGGCCTGGCAGATGTTTAGCAGTAGATTAGGATTTATGAAGAACCTGAACTCTCCCATATTACTTAGTGATCAGATATGAAGTTCATTCAGAGCAGAACCTGGCACAAAATCTAAAGCTTCAGGATCTGGAAGCTTGCTTTCTAAAGGAGTAAATTTTGTATGTGTTTCTAATGGAAATCACCATGGGCTACAGAGGATGCTTTTGTACATAACTGAGGAAAAATTCAATAGAATTTGGGTGTGGAAAAGGTAATACTGGGGAAGGATTTGGATATTTTTCATCTCACATTAGTTTCTACAAGTGATACTGACCATGTGAGCCAGTAGCATAATTCCCATCCAGAAGAATTGTTTGCTTCACATCCCCAGGCAGAGGGCTTGAAGAGATTGTTTGAGTGCCTTGCCAAATTTTGCCGCTGAAAGCATCTGATAGTGAAAATCCAAAGTGGGCTCATTTGACATTTCATTAGACTCTACAGTTCACCTAAACTGGCAAGTTTCGTTAACGCCTAGGAGTTTTGTATGCCTGCTCATGGAGTTAATGAAGATCAGGAATTCTTTCTGCAGAATTTTTACTCTACCTAAAGAGAGATTTGATTCTTTTTTTCCTGTCACTTTTGGATTTGTTTCACTGAGTTAAATTAGATCTTGAGAGCCATTCAGAGCAGAAAAAGGAAAACCAAAGAGGCTTTCAGAAGCGTGCGTAGAATTATGATTTCAAATTTTGCAGTGTTTCTATTTTGTTGGCAGTAATCCTTTCCTTAGGCTTTTTTTTTCTAACTAAGAAGAAAAACAGAAGTGTACTGTCCAGCTGTATGTTGAAGATTTTCCTATAGAAGTCAGACTGTTAGATTATATGTTGTCAAGCACAGCATGGTTGGACTTGCTGTTAAAGAGCTCTTCCAGCCACAATGAGTCTATGATTCTCTGGTCCTTGACTTAAGCATCTGACTGTTAAATAGTTGCAAGGGAAGTTCTACATTGCACACTTACCGGAAAGAACCATCAGCCTTGACTTAAAGGTAGACAGTGGAATGGATCACTTCACAGGGGTAGGAAAGGAGCAACCCAGGGCAGCCTTCACTGCTGCAATCTGTCAGAAGATTCTTAGTTTCAACCTTAGGAATCTGTATCCCATTCCTTTTTTTGGGGTGTAGGCAGTGTGGTCTGTCAAAGCAGGATTCAAGGTAGGAGTCTCCTATGTCAGGGCAAGGTGGCAAGTCAACAGGTTACTTCTCATCCACGTGGAACTGGTGGGGTTAAAACCTAGGTTATTGTGGAAAATGCAGAATTTCAGAAATGTCAGATAGTTGGGTGGGAAATACATCTCCCACATGGGCTTTAAAACCGAAGCTTTTTTTCTCTGTTCTTAGGACAGGATTCTATGATTTTCTCTATCCCTCAGGATTTTAAGCTTTTTAAGATACCTTTTTTAATTTTTCTTGTACATATAGCTAAAAGGGTCAGAAGTTTACCTACTTTATTGCTTTTTGTTTCAGAAAACTGTACTCTTCCTAGCTTAAGAGATGGCCAACACTGACTCATAGCTCAGATGAGGCTGTGAAATCATAATAGCTATTGCTTGGAAATCCTTAGATGACATCTATTGTATCAATATATGACATTGATATGGATTTGAATTGTCAGATTCACTTATACAGCTCCCACTTTAGCAAAACTAGCTGAAAGCTTGTGGGGTTTTTGCATAGATATTGCTGAATGTGTCACACCAGCTGCTCATTATTGACAATTTATCATTTATTTGTGGCTATTGAAAGGGGAGATTATGTATTTTAGTATAAGAGACCTAGATAGTATGATGAATTTGTTTTCTGAAGGGAATGTATTTATTACAGAATCCATCTAGTTGAAAGAGACCTCAAAGGCCATCCAGTCCAACACTCAACCAAGCACAGAAGGGTGAGTGTTAAACTGAGTCCCCAAGGGCCAGGTCCATGAGCTGCTTAAACACCTCTGGGAATGGTGACCGCACCACTGCCTTGAACAGACCATTCCAATGTTTGGTAACACTTTTAGTGAAGAACTATTTCCTAATATCCAGCCTAAACCTCCCCTAGCACAGCTTAGGACTTATTTCATCTGGTCCTGTAGCTTGACACCAAGGAGAAGAACCTGCCCTTCTTGTGTTGATCCATTTATCATAGAATCACAGAATGGTAGGGTTGGAAGGGACCTCAAAGATCATCCAGTTCCAACCCCCTGCCATAGACAGGGACACCTCCCACTAGAACAGGTCTCTCAAGGCCTCATTCAACCTGGCCTTGAACACCTCCAGGGAGGGAGGAGCCACAGCCTCCTTGGGCAACCTGTTCCAGTGTCTCACCACCCTCACTGTAAAGAACTTCTTCCTAAGAGCCAGTTTAAATCTCCCCTCTCCCAGTTTAAACCCATTACTCCTTGTCCTGTCATTGCAAGACCTTGTAAATAGTTCTTCCCCAGCCTTCCTGTAGGCTTCCTTCAGATACTGGAAGGCTACTATAAGGTCTCCTCAAAGTCGCCTTTTCTCCAGGCTAAAGAGCCCCAACTCTTGTAGCCCGTCCTTACAACAGAACTGCTGCAGCCCTTTGATCATCTTCGTGGCCCTCCTCCCTCTGGACCCACTCCAACAGGTCAATGTCCTTCACTTGACAGAATAATAATGTATTGAATTGCTGAAAAAAAGACTGTAATAAGTACCTGGGTTTCAAGGCAAACATTTGATTTCAGGAATAATTTTGAGGTTTCACTTTCTTTTGTTTGCACTCCAGCAAAGGGAAGTAGTGTCTTTGAATTCCTTGTCCACTACGTTTGTTCATCTGGTGGGATACCTTAATCTCTTACTCAACCCATGTCAGATCTTCAATTTCTCGCAGCCCATCTGTATGACCTATGGACAATGTCCCGGCTGTCTCTACAGCAGTGCGCTCTTGGAGGTACACCTACTGGCATTACTTTTCCCAGCTGCATGTCATGGGCCATCATCCATATTTGTTAGAGACCAAAAGACAGTAGCTCCTGAGTAAATCTGTCTGGAGGAAACTTTTCCTAATCACGTTGCTTCACAGCGCTCCGCATTGCAAGCGACGCTCCAGAAGAGTTCTTTCCAACCACTGAGGTGTAGGTTTTGTCCACCCATGCAGCATATGTGTCCTTTAGTGCATCTGAGACCTGGGTACATAAATTTATTGGGCTGCCACCAGGACAGACATTTGCACACCAGTATATATGACATATCGCCAGTAAAAATCCCTTTCTCTTTATGGGGATTACAAGGCTTATTATCCTCCTCTCATGGCATGCATGCAGCTCCCATCAACTTTACCGTTAATGAGTGCTGCATAGACAGATCGCAAGGAGAATCAGAAAACCTCTCACATTTTCACTCAGCCTGTGTTTATGATGTTAGTAAATTCTGCAGCCGGAATTGAAGACAAGACAGATTAGCCATTTAAAACCAATTTTCCAACCCCATTTGTATTTAAATAATCTTGTTACAAAAGGACTCTGTGGTTCAGAGCAAACTAGACTTATAATCATATTTTCAATATGGATAAATCAGCTGTGTGTGGACATGCTAGCTATTGATTGGGAGACAGAAAACATAAATCTTATTGCTTGTAACAAGTAAATGATTTTTCAGTGTTTTTAAGTGTTGAATAATTCAGAATTTACTTTACCTGCATACACACCACAACTTTAGTCAGTCCAAACTGTGTATATTACTGGGACAAAAGTGTGGGCTGTGATACAACACAATTTCATTTTAGATAGCAGTTTTTTACTATCTAGATTTAAAAATACTCTACAAAGCTGAAAAATGCAATTATGCAGGAAGACACAAAGGAAAGGGGATTCAGTTGGCACATATGTATGCAACAAAAGGAGAAAAGAGATGTTCTTTAGACAAAGTTTTGAAAGGAGAAGAGGTAAATTGTGGAGTTGGAGATAAAGGGATACTGCTATGACAGTGCCAGAGAAGGCTCTTACATTAGAACACTGAATCTGTGCAGAAAGGCAAAGAAGATGGAAAATGGCAGAGATAACAAGGAGGTGCTTCATACTCCGGGGAAACACTTGCACGTATTTGCACATATTAAGCATGAATTTGGAGTTCACTGTTAGTTGTGAAGCCTCTTACACAACTGCTGTCAAGTATACATGGAAGGGAGAAGATAGCTTTGGGTATAAGTGGGGCTGTGAGCCCGAGCCCTAAAGTTGCATCACAAAACAGGAAATGCATCTCAGATGCTGGACCATGACACATGGGTCATACACGACAGAGTAGAGTTTTCCCCACAGAGAAGCGCCAAAATGTCGTTCCCACTTCTTGCATGTGTGAGGGTGCTGTGTGAGAGCCGCAGGGTTGACAGGAGACTGAGGATGCTTTCAGAACATGTAATTCTTAGGGGAGCAGAAAATGTGTTCAATAGAGATGATAAAGATCCCTTATATCCCCTTTCCTCAGGAAAAATCTCACTTGCACATATGAGCTTTTGCTGAACCAGAGACTTTTCTAATGAAATCCAGAGGGTCACTCTTAACTGCCTTATAAATCTACAGAAGTGCTGTAAACTTTCCCATTTCCACTGTAGCTGGATAGTGATTGTGGAGCTGTTTTGGTGAGTTAATTATCGTAAACATAGTTAGAATATTAATCTTCCTGTCAGATTTATGGTTGCCCTAATTTATTCTACAGCATCTTGTAGCTTCTAGTCCTAGTGCCCTCCAAGCAAGACCAGAACAAAGTCCTACCTGTAGCAATGAGAATTCCTACCTCGTTTGCTTGGATTAGAGGAAGAGCTTCAATGTTATAGTTATAATGCTTCCTGCTCTGCTAGCATTCAGTTACATTTAATCTTCTGTGCACAGTAATTATTGCTAGGCAAATAGGTGTTAAACAGTAAGGGGTATATTTTCTTATGAAACGGAAAGCCACACAGTCTCGGATAGTGGCATCAGGAAACAAATTCCCCTTTTTCCTTGTTGTCTGCCCATCCTCTCTCAACATCTCCCTCCCCTCTCCCACTATCTCCCTCCCCCTCTCTCTCTTTTCTCACTCCTTATGTTTCTCTTCTCTCACTCCTCTCCTCCCTCCCTCCTCCTCTCCCCTCTCTCACCTGGGCCAGCTGTGGCAGCAAATAGAGCAGGATGATGCCTTTTATCCTGTCCGAGGACATTGTCACTGTTGTTGCCAGATGATGGCCCTGAGACATTAGGATGACAACCTTCCATGCACAGCCCCACCCACTGGCCCCCCCACCCTTCTGCCCAGCATCCTAGGACAGCAAATGTCTTGGAACTGGATGATCTTTGGGGTCCTTTCCAGCCCAAACCCAGTATGATTCAAAGTATGTATGGATTATTTTCTTTTCCATGAGTTTTAAGAAGCAAAGAAAAAGAAAAAGCAAATTGCTACTTTTAGGTGGGAATGAAGGAACCAGCTCAGTCTTGCTGCAGAGAAGCAAGGTTTTTTAGATATTATCATCGCTTCTCCTGTAAGAGCTGTGTTATTACAGGCAGCTATTACCCGTCTGCTGTATTGAGGCCTGTTTTGATTTAAGACTGATTCTGAGATGTCATTCGGATATTTCTAATTTTTTTCTAATTCTGGTTTAGTTTACTTAGCTGGCTGCAAACCTGCCCTCTTGAACATCTTCACAAGAAATCTGCCTTCCTTGATATTGCCAGAGTACATCTCCCATTGGGAGGATAATTCAAAGTGTCAGTGTATCTGTTTCTGTTAAGTGCACTCTCTATGGATTTATGCTTGAATAAAATGGATATACTTAGATTGCAAATTACCCTTTAGTGTTGAGATACTTAAGTTAGCCTTAAGCTAACTGAATTTAGTGTGTATTCTGTGACCTTACAGTGTGCTTTTATAGTTGGTTAACTGTAAAGTGATGTTAAGGTGGAGTCAAGAGAATTTAGTGCTGATATTTATGCAGTATCCATCAGTAATGTCTTCAGGAATTCTCTGTGCTTGGTATTTGGCAGCAGCTCACCCTAACTCAGGAAACTACAAAAGACACGGTTATGTGCAGTCCGTGCCATTGTCATTGACCTCCCACTCTTATTCTTTTGCAAATTGCTTGAAATGTACTTTTTCTGTACCCATTTAGCACAGGAAGGCTGTGACATGTTCCTTCATTTCTCATCCCAGATCTTCTGTATGATCTTTTCTTTCCATTGCTCCATGCTTGGGATAAGTCCATACTATTGGCCCTGACAGATTGGAGTGGAAAGAGCAGTTGGTGTGGTGGTGGTTGGTGCAGTCAGGCCCTAAAATATGTCCCCAACCATCTCCGGAACATTTGTTTGCCACACCCAGAAAGCTAATGTTTTTTCTTCCAGGCATCTACTAAGAGGGTAAATGTTAGTGGCAGCATGCCAAAATGGTTATTGTGGACAATAGTTTATAGGTTGGACTCGATGATCTCAAAGGTCTTTTCCAACCTGGTTAATTCTGTGATTCTGTGATAGTGGACATTTCCTCTCAGACAGAAGCTTTTGGCTGACAACTCCTTTATATCCGTAGTCCAAGTTTCATTATTATTGTTTGTAAATTGTATTCTCTGGTATGTGAAACTATAAATAAATGCCTTTGCAAATTGTAAACAAAAGTGGAACAAATAGTGCTTCAATCCATATACTTCCAGAGCTCAGGTCTTAGTGAGTTTCCTTGCAGTTGTTTGATACATTTTGGAACAACTGAGAATGGCTCTACAACAGCCATTTCTTTTGGGAAACTGGATAACAAGAGTACTCTTAATGTACTATAAAACAAGGCAGGTTGTGTTGGTGCTAAAAAGTGTGTAATTTATCCTAATTCACTCTTAGATTAGATTAATCCAAATTAGATTACCAGTTCTGCTGGTTTAACTTGAAGTTTTCAGTCCTTTGGTAACTGCTACAGCATTGTACCCGTTTTCCTTTCTTTCTAAACTTTTTCCATAGAAGTTCATGAACAGAGACATGAAAACTATTCCTTCTGACTAGTGGAAATGGCATGTAAGAAGTTATAAACAAATCGGTGTAATCTAATGCTAGAGTAGATTAAATGTTGCTAAGAGTACTGGCTAAGCAAAAGAATGCAATATGCACTCCAGTCCAGTGGTAAGACATGCTACTGAACTGGTGAGCACCAGGGAAGGAGAAGATGAGAAAGGACAAAATTGCCTTAATACCTGAAATGGAGATGAAGTGACCAGAGAGGAGACAAAGGTAGAAATCTACAGTTAATGACCAGAACTTTAATACTTAAGATGGAAATAAAGACCTTTTTCAGCCAGCATCAGCAGAAACCAAGGATCTGTTATTTCTGCTCATCCTTTTCTTATCTCCTTGGATAGTAGATATGAATCCTTTTGAGTTAATATGCTCCATGTTTCCTACTACTAGATATCCATCAATTACAACTACTTACGAGATTCCTGAAAAATAGTTCTATTCATGCAAGCTTTTCTTCAGCATCAAAATAGGATCTTTGAATGGTACATTGCAGGAATGGGGAGATAGAAGATTTAGTACCATGCAAGGGCCTGGATGATCTGAAAGGGGGAACCTAATGTATTATGATTCCATGTCCTTTAAGTCTCTGGTTATGTAGGTGTTGTGCTGCATTTCTCCTTTATGGTTTTATTGGAATCCTATTGTTGTCATGGGGGCACTTCCTCTTCAGGGATCCCAGAACCGTAAGATAAAGAAATGTGTTGGCTAGAAGTCTGCCTCACAATGCTTTCTTGGATAAACACAGAGACAAGTTGCTTTTTCACTTTGTCTGCTTAACTGATGTGACCTTGTTATGTATTAAACTAAATAATAAATTAAAAAAAACAACCCAAACAAATAAACAGCCACACAGTTAGACTTTTCTGATAAGTAATATTTTCTTGCTTTTGTGCTAACCTAGTAATTCTGTAGTGATATCATCTTTACACTGCTGGAAATACACTCTTTATAGTTTTGTCTTCCTCCTAACTCCCCAAGTAATTTCAGCATAATATGGACATATTTTTCAGAAGCTGAATAAAAGAGGGCTTTTTTTCCTCTTTTTTTTTTTGTTTGTATTTTTTAACTACTTTTTTTTTTCCCACAAGGTATTTGTTTTTTTTCTCATTAGGAAGGGAGTGTTGTCAGATGTTTGGTTCTTTTGACTGCTAGCTCCTATATGAGTATGTTCCAAGTCTGGAAATAGTTTTTCTCTGATGCCTAATGTAGACAAAATGAAAATATTTACTAAATTTCATTGCATATGTTGCCTAATTAAAGAAAAAAAGAAGAAAAAATAATTAGTGAGATTGATGACTATGAGTTATTCTCACCATGTAGGATCTAATGCCTCTATGCAAATGCATGTAGCATAGAAAACAAAATAAGAGCTAGACACACGTGCATGTGTGCAAGACTGTGATGTTATGGGCATCACTGGAATGTGATAGGTGGCTTCTGTGACCGGAGTGTTGGGCTAGAGTGTTACAAGTTCTTCAGAAAGGACAGGCAGGGGAGATGAGGACATGTATAACCATCCACATCAGTGGCCAGCTGGAGTCCATGGACCTCTGTCTGGGATGGATGAGGAAATGACTGAGGACTTGTGGGTCAGAATTACAGGGCAGGAACAGGTGATACTTTAGTGGAGGTCTGCTACAGGCCATCTGGAAGATGGAGAGAATGAGGATCTCTATAGACAGAGAGGAGTGGTGTTGTTCATGTGTTGTGGTCATTGTGAGGAGACTTTACTCACTCTGATATCTGTCGGAGGGAGAGAACAGCAGAGCCCAGGCAATCCAGGAAGTTCCTGGAATGCATTGGGGATAATTTCACTCTCCAAGTGGAGCAGACTTTGGCCTTTTTGGATATTTCCTAGGAGGAATACCATGGCATAAAGCCATGGAGGGTAGAGTGGTCCAAAAAAGCTGGTTAATAGTTGAAGATTACCTCTCCCAAGCCCTGGAATGCCAACAAAGAGGAAGGCAGACAAAAAGAGCAGGTGGCCTGCAGGGATGAAAAAGATGTTACAATACGAAAAGGAGACCTACAAAGAGTAGACTCAAGCATAGCTATTCTGAGAGGAATACAGAGAAACTCTCTTGACATGTTTGAGAGGAGGGCCAATACCAGCTTAGAAAGTTCAACAAAGCCATGTGCGAGGTCTTGCATATGGATCAGAGACATCATCAGCAGAAATACAGGCTGAGCAGAACATGAATAGAGACAAGTCCTGAGGAGAAGGACTTGGGAGTGCTGGTTGATGGGAAGTTCAATGTGAACCAGCAGTGCGTGCTTGCAGCCCTGAAAGCCAACTGTATCCTGGGCTGCACCAAAGGAAATGTGGCCATAAGGTTGAGGGGGCCTCAGTGATGCTCTTGTGAGACCCACCCAGAGTATTGTGCCCAACATTGAAGTCTCCAACATAAGAAGGACATAGAAATGTTGGAGTGGGTACAGAGAAGGGCCATGAAGATGGTCAGAGGGCTGGACCACCTCTCTTATGAAGACAAGAGTTGGGATTGTTCAACCTGGAGAAGGCTCTGGGAAGACCTTATAGTAGCTTTCAACCATTTGAAAGGGGCCTAAAGACATGTAGTGGCAGAATGGGAGGTAATGACTTCAAACTTGGAGAAGATATGTTAGACATTAGGATGAAATTCTTCCCCAGGAAGGTAGTGAGGCACTGGAACAGACTGCTCAGAGAGGTTGTGGAGGCTTCAAGCCAGTTTGGATGGGGACTTGAGGAACCTCATTTAGCAGGGAGGTGTCCCTGCCCTGTGGCAGGGGATTTGCAGCTAGATCCCTTTCAACCCAAACCATCCTATGATTCAGTGACCTCTTTTAATATGTTGCCTTTCCATATGCGTAGTGTATATTTTAAATTATTTCAGTAGCTTCAAACTTTTAATGCATGAAAACTTTAAAAACACTTATATGATCTTTCAAGGTCTTTATATCAATTGCACTTTTGATTCTCAAAGCTGTTTCTCACGGGAGTGGGGAAAGATAGAAATCCTTAGATGATCTCTTGAGATACAAAAAGAGTAAGAACAAAAATCAGTATCTGTAGAATAAATAAGCCTGTCCATGTTCCTCTGAGGTTTAACTTAACTGAGGAAATTTTTAATAGACGACTGAATATTTTTGAGAGCTGCATACACCTGTTCTGCGGGAGTCAGCTTATGTTTGTGGCATTAGTAATCAAAAATGAAATAAAGTGTGAGCTAATCAAGATAGAGAGCACATCTTGAAGTAATATTACTTGAAGAACTTTCATCTTTCATAGAATATGTATTCATGAGCTGGGGCTAGAAATGCAGTTCTAGGGACATGATAAAAGATTCCATATATTTATATAGGTATAGATATAGATA
>VWYK01051664.1:0-10049 GCA_013399775.1 Semnornis frantzii | reverse complement strand
CAGCCAAGACCACCAGGAAAAAGGGAATCAAGATCTACTTTGAAATCCTTGACCAAACTGACAGAAATGTTAGGAAAAATTTCTTTCCTGAAAGGATTATCAAGCTCTGGAATGACCTGCCCAGGATAGTGGTGGGGTTCCCCTCCCTGGAAGGGTTTCACAGCTGTGTAGAAGTGGTGCTGATAGACATGGTTCAGTGGTGACCTGGCAGTACATATGAAATGCATAGAGGGCAAGAGAGTCACAACAGAGCAACCTACAGCCAGTTTCCTGCACCAGTAATGTTTGCAGCAAGCCTGCCTCACACTGCCTGGCAAATCCAGAGGCCAAACTCAGCCATAAGCAGTTGCAAATTGCAGGGACCTCGGTGGAAACTGCATCCACCTGCTAGTAGCTGCACATGGGCTCTTGTTCCCCGAATTAAAAGGAGTGCAGGGTGCTTGATTGCATCTTGGCTCTTGATTTACAAAGGCATCAGCAGGCAGAATTAAACAGTTGGCTTCCTGGCCTATTTAGCATCCTTTGGGTGATGGGTTAGGGTGTAGGTAAGGCTGCCAGAATCTCTCTCTTTTTTTCTGTTTTTGTTTGTTTTTTATTTTTAATCTTTTCCTTTTTTGTCCAGACATTTCCAGCAGGTGATTAGGTTTCCCTAAGATCTGGCTAGGGTCCAGAAGGAAAAACAAGCAGTGATAGTGTATGCCAGAGTAGCTCTGCACGAGGTTCTAAGGCACACACTGAATCAGCTGCCACAGCAAATGCTATTAAAGAAAGAATTAAAGCCTTCTTCACACGGAAGGAGAAAGACTCCCAGTCAATAACAGTAAGGATGGGATGCAAAGCAAAATAAAGGAGGATAAATATAAGCAAGTAGGAAAAACATACAGAACTGAACGAGAAGCAGGGCCACATGCACAGGTATATGTGCTCCTGTGTTGTGGAGATGCCTATAAATACACTAAGATACCTAACCCCAACCTCATTAGCAAGCATTTTAGATACAGTTGATCCTGCCTTGGGGCAGGAGGTGGATTACATGACCTCCTGAAACCCTCTCAACCTCTATTTTCCATGATTCTAGGGGAGAAGAAATCTACACCAGCTGAGCTGGCCCCAATCCAGAAAGGCAGGAATTTAAATCTGAGGGGGAAAAAAAATAAAGTAGATGTAATCCACTTTTCAAGCTCTCTTTCACCAGGAGAAGGGGCAGAAAGCAGACCCTGCAGCCACAGCTTACAACCACGTTCCTCCTGCCCAGAAACTACATCCAAGCACTGCATTTTCAACTGCACCAGGGTAACACAGCCACATAAGGTTTGGCCCTGCAAGGAAGCTTCACCCCCACAAAGAACCACCCTCACCAGCGCTCATTTGCAAAGAAGAGTTTGATACTTGGCTGCAGACCAGTGGGCTGCTCGGGTTTGACAATGCACTGGAGAACAGAGTGATGCTGCAAAACACCAGGTAGCAGTGAGCTCTTGGCAGTGACCAGGCTCATGTCTGACATCCCTCAGGCAGAGCTGCATTAGGTATCAGAACACAGAATGGCAGGGAGGCAGAGCCATGGCTATCGGAGGTCATGGCCAAGGTGGGAAGACAGAAGATTTTTCACTCTGCTGCTTATTACGCAGAAGATATCAGAGGTCCCTGTCTGAGCTGCTGTTTGCACTCTCTGGTTCCTTGCTATTGGAGTGGGACAAAACAGGCAGTTAATCGGAGCAGAGGAAACAGCACATAGCTGGAAGGCAGCCAGGCAGGCAAGAAATATGTTGCCTGCAAGAAATCCCATGTCACAGCCCCCTGGAGCGAGAAGCTGGTTGGGCTGTAGCAGCAGCCCTTCCACACTATCATCCCACCGAGCAGGCAGCCAGGCAGGCATGCTGCTTTCTGTGCCTGATCCAGCCTGTATCCAGGGCCATGGCTGTGCCTCTGTGTCATAGTGTCTTGTGCTGGTGGCAGGCAGTGATCTCCTCCCAGAGAACTCATAGGCACAAGCAAACTGGGAAGTTACTGGCTAAAAAAAAGCCACTGATCAATCAGCAGGTATTATCCAGCCCAGATTGGGAAACTTGGCTTCAGCACTTGGGGATCTGCAATAAGCAGGAAATAAGCAGCCAGCCAAAGGTGCCTCCATGCCATCAGAAGCTGAGCAGCCAGGACAGGGAAGGGAAAGGTTAAACACCAGGATTTAGCACTCGGTGATATGAAGGAACATCCCTGAGCACCTGGTTGAACTAAGATCCCACTGATAATCTGCCTTTGGCTGACAGAAGTCCTGACGCTCCCAGCGCTGCATCCTGAGCTCTCCCTGCCGTGAGTTGGCCGAGCAGGGTTTGCAGAGCAGATGGTGACCTTATGTGGCCAACCTACTGCACCTTGCATCCATAACCCTGAGAGCTTCGCCTGTTACTCCCCAGTGCCCAGGGCTCCTTTTGGAAAGGAAACTCTCCACTCATGGTGGCACTAAGAAGTGACCATCAACACCACCAATACACCAAAGACATGCCCAGTTTGCATGTAGGGCTACGTGCAGCCAAGGAAGCAACAGTTCCAAGTTTCTCCTCCAAAACACACTGCAGCCAAATTGTAGAAGCCAATTAAATGAATTAACCCACTTCTAGGAAACAAAACAAAACAAAACAAAACCAACAAATCCCCAAACACAATCTAGGATTTGCAACAGTTACTGGACAATCTCTGATGTAAAACGCTTTGAGTCCAAACAGATTGTCCGTACTGGAGGGACAAGTGGTTTGAATCCAATGTTTATTCATGATCCAGACTGGATCAGGAGTAGTGTGGCCAGCAGGAGGAAGAATGTGATTGTTCCCCTGTATTCAGCACTGGTAAGGCCACGCTGCAAACACTGGGCTCAGTTTTGGGACCCTCATTAGAAGAAAGACATTGAGATGCCAGAGCAAGTCCAGAGAAGGGCAAAATAGCTGGTGAAGGGTCTGGAGAACAGGGCTAGGTGGGGAGCAGCTGAGGGAACTGCAATTGCTTAGTCTGGAGAAGAGCAGGCTGAGAAGAGANTTTTGATTGTTTGGGGAGGATTTTTTTTTTTTTTTTTTAACTAATAGTTATTTCTCAGTAGCCCAGGCAAAGGCATACAAAGATAAATGAGACCTTGGAAGTTTCCCATCGCAATTCAGAGCCTGCTGCCCTTACATTCAAGGCAGGCACCACTTCTCTGTGCCATTTTGAAAGCAAAGCCAGGCAAGGCAGCCAAGACCACCAGGAAAAAGAGAATCAAGATCTACCTTGAAATCCTTGACCAGCCTGACAGAAACATTTGGGATGTGGTTTAAGAGCCACGGTGGTGTTAGGTCAATGGTTGGACACAGTGATATTAGATATCTTTTCCAACCAAAACGATTGCATTATCCTGCAACACAATTGAAGACACACAAGGAATAGTCCATTGGTATCAGGGATGGTGGAAGCTGGCACATACATAAAGCTCACTTCCATCAGGGAAGCCGAGACCCTTCTGCTCTGCCATAACATGGGGTGAGTGGGAAGATGTGCCCATGGAGGTCAGGGTGGGCAGCCAAGCCTTCTAGAGGCTGTGAGTGCTTAAATTTTGATCAAACTCATTCCAGACAAGATGCCCATATCCTAGCAAGGATGGTCAGAGCAGAGTTGTGGATACATTTGCAGGTCTTTTAGTGAAGGAAAGCAATTGTTGACCACAAGGGTGTGGGAGGAAGGCTTTGTGCTCTGAGCCTTGCTGTGAACTCAGACATTGAGAAGATGCAGAATTCTTGGTCTGTAGGTATGGAAAGAATCTGTTTCCCAACTTGCACATCTGGAAACAGCAAGCAGTGATGCACAGCAGACACACAATAGCCAGTGCCTTGAGAACAGACACTCAGATCCTTCCAAGAAGGATTACAAAGAGGCCTGACCCACTGAAACTAAAGCTCCCCTACAACAGCTGGTGCCATGTTTTACAAGCCACCTCCTGAAGGTAAGGAAATCTCTCCTTTGGTTATTTACAAAACCCACAGAAGTATTTCTGATCGAAGTTCTTTGTTTAAAGAAAAGCTCTGGACCAAAAATCATAGAACAGTTAAGTTGAGAAAGACCTCTAAGACCACTGAGTCCAACCATTAACCTGATCTGCCAGGTCCACCACTGCAACATGTTCATCAGCACCACAGTTATGCGGTTTCTGAAGACTTCCAGAGATATATTCTACCACTGCCCTGAGCAGCCTGTTCTTGTGGTACTTAACCACCCTTTCAGGGAAGAGACTTTTCCCAGACAGCCTGTTCTAGTGCTTAGCTACCCTTTCAGGGAAAATATTTTTCCTAATGTCCAACCTTAAGCTCTCCTGGAACAACTTGAGGCCAATTCCTTTTGCCCTATCACTCCTCAGCTGGGAGAGGAGACCAACTCGCACCTGGCTCCAACCTCCTTTCAGAGAGTTGCAGAGAGCCAGGAGGTCTCCCCTCAGCCTCGTTTACTCCAGGCTGAACAACTCAAGCTGCTCCTCAGAAGACTTGGCCTCTAGACCCTTGGCTAGCTTTTTTGCCCTTCTTAGGGCAACATTTAAATGGGGTAATGTTTAAATTGACTCTAGATTTGGGGAAGGAGAGGGCCTCGACCCAGGAAAACTCAAGATGGACTTTTTGCATTACTTCCCAAACAGGTAAATTGGCATTTTGAGCTCTTATGAAAATAGTTTTCCCACTTGATTGAAATTGCAGGAAGTCAGAGGGGAAAAAAAAAGGGGGGGGGGGAAGATAATTTACTTGTTGGGACAGCAGCAAAAGTTGCACATTCAATATTGCTCATGCTCCCAGATGCCATCTAGTTAGCTGCCATATGCAAACCACCCCGCGTTGGCATCACATCCAGATTGCATGAAAAAGCCAAGTTAAACATGGCCAAATATGTGCTTTTGGAAGACACAGCAACCACCATTAACAAAATTAACAAACCCCAGCCTTGCCAAGGGCTCCCACGTGCAGCTTCCCAGAGAGGACAGCTTTCATTTCCACACTGATGGAGCTGAGAACTCCAGAAATGCCTTTGTTACTGAACAGAAACTTTTCCTTTCTGACTCGAGTTGTTCCCCAAATACTCAGATATACACTTGGACTGCTGGTGATAAAAGAGTTTTGGGTTGTTTTTTTTTTGTTTTTGCTCAGGGCCCTTCAAAGGGCACTAAACCCAGGAGAAAAGTCTTCTCAGACAGATAAATGCACTTGCTCAGACTTGGACACAGGAAGCCCATGTAAAAAGCTTCAGGAGACTAATAATGTGGGTGGAAAATTAAGGCACCTCATAAAAGGTTTTTTAGTAACAAGGGAACAGATCACATCAACTTGGAAATGTTAAAGAAAGCAATTTATAGACACTAATTAGGGCCTCTTTTTAAAGTGCCTTTGCAAATTACAAGGTTGGGTTTGTTCCAGGAAGATGCAGTGGGAGCAGGGCAGGAGCTACCTGGAGATGGCTTCTGGAAGTGTTCACGAGCTGGGCATCACTCCATGCTTACAGCAGGTTGAAGGGTAGGCAAGAAGGGAAAAATGAGAGATGGATTTATACAAATAAACTGGGCAATACTTACACCCTCCCTGGGGACATCTTCTCCACACTGGCATAGCACCCAAGCCTGCGCCTGCTGCTCTGCCAGTGGGAACCATCCTGATGGATGCCAAGTCCAAGGTCATCAAACTCAAGTTTTCATTCCCTTTCTGGCTCACCAGCCATAAGGATCTGCATGGTTAAGCTCCTTCAGAAGCACTGGTTTATGCAACACTCTGGCTCTGACAAAGTTTTGCTTGGAGGGTGAAGTGCCAGAAGGTGCGAGCTGAAGGACTCTGCAGCAACGCTTCCCAGAGTGATGGCTGGGGAGGGGGGGCAGTGGATGCCTGCAGGGAGGCAGCTCTCTTCCAGAGCAGGAGAAACCAGGGCACCTCCAGCACTGCTGGAAGGTGAATCAGTCCTTTGGGGGCTTTATTTCTCTGCTGGTTCACTGAAGGGAACACAGCCTACCCCTCAGCCAACAGCAACACCTCCAGCTTCAAGTGGGAGCTCCCCCTGCCAACAGGCTAGGTGTGCAAAGGGCTGTCCAGGCAGCAAATGCCACACCTCTGCAGAGCAGCCGTTTACCCACCTTTGGGATCCAGGTTTTCTATTTACAGGACACCAGCTCATGTTCCTGCACTCTGGCGCTGCTTTTATGTGAGCTCAGTGATGTAGAAAGACCTAGACATGACAGCCTTTCAGCAGCCAGGGCTGCTTTTGAGGATGAGGTGCTGCCCTGGGAATGGTGGGACCAGCCCCTATGGCTTCAGTCCTTCACCTTGCAGAATGGCCTCAAAGGGTGATAGCCTTCAGCAGCCCTCTCCATTTCTTTGCAATTAGCACAGCAGCTTGTAAAGCATTGCTTTATTGCATTGTAAAGCAACTCAGCTCCCCAGCCACTGGAACAGCCCCAACACTACTGCTGCCCCCTGCAAGCTCTGTATGGACCAAGTGTCCTCCCCTCCACACAGTCCTCCTGCAACCAGCTTGGACCCTGCCTACAGCTGGGCAAGGGCTTGAACATATTTCTGCTTCAACCAGTCGTGGTGTGTGATGCCTTTCCCAGTTCCTCCACAGACACAGTAGAGCAGGTCCAGTGTGGCAGCCCAGAGTATTCCACTCTCACCTTGGAGCTCACCCCTGAACTGCCTGTAGATATTTCAGCTCTCCAAACAGAAGGTCCCAGCCAGGATGCTGCAGTCCAGCGGGACCCCTGCCCTAGGTCTTGGGTCACTGCCCATCACCTCCTTCTCCCCAGTGTGCCTGTCTGCTCACATCTGCCACCAGCATGCTTGCTATGTGCTCCCTACCCTGCTTCTGTCAGCAGAGACCCAGAGGAGCTTTTAATAGCAGCTTGTTTGTTAATCCTGGGGTATTTTGACAGATCTGTTGCAGAAGATGCGAAAAACAAGCAGGCAAAAGCTGTCACCCCTTCACAGCTCTGCCCACACCAAGGCTAGGAGCTCTTGCCTTCAGCCCTGCTTCTCCACCACACTGAGCTACAGCAGCTCCCCACCATGCCCAGTCACCCCTGAACTCCTCAGATGTAGACACAAGAAAGATGCCCTCTCCTCTGAGGCTGTCACATTCGCAGAGCCAGAGAGGTCACAGCTTGGGTGGGAAGCTGAGGTGGCTAAGCCTGCTGGCCGTGCCATCGATGGCAGATGGAAATCGGGACAAGGAGAGGCACCACATATCCCCACAGGTGCATGGGGCTGAATGAAGCATCTGCTGCTCTTTCAACTACACCTGGGTAAGGCACAGGCAAAGCTGGTGCATCCAGGTCCTCAGGGACACGGCTGCTCCCTGAAGAGCAAGGCAAGCTTTGGCACCCACTGACTCCATCCCACAGCGCTCAACCCACCTCCGTCAGAAGGTTACATCACAGCACAAGACACCTTCCCAACACAAAGCCAGCTCAGTATCCAACTCTGCTCCCTTTACCCCAATCTCATTGCACAACGCCTACTGCATCGCCTCTCCCACTCCAGGAGTCAGAATGTTAAGAATAAACACAAAAGCACAGAAAACCAACAAAAAATGGCAGTGGCAAACCCGCTCAGAGGCAGTTGGCAGGTGACACGTGCCAGCTGCACCCCCAGCTCCAACCTTCCCCCTGCTAACTTCTCAACTGCTTAATCACTTATACTTCACCTCCCCCTCCACTTCCCACGTGGAAACAGAAGATGATTCATACCTGGAATAAATCACCTGGGACCTCCAAAAGCCCACAGATTACCTCACTTGGGCCTTGAGCATTTGGTAAGGAGTTTTCCCAATTTGGCATCTGGGTTTCACTCTGTGTCCTCCTCCCCTTTATAGTTGTCCCACAGCACAGATTGGGCAGACCAGGGACAGAACCTGCCCACGTGTGATATTTTAGGACTTAACTGACCACAAACCAAATTGAATTTAAAAACTTGAAGCATCTGAAAAATCCAGCTATGGGGTCAAGCACCTTTGCCAGCAGGTACAGGGCCCCTTCTCAGTCTGGTGGGGGAGAGGTTGATTTGCCACTGAGCAGGGAAGTGCCTGTATCACGTTTGGTGTGACCAGCATCACATCAGAAAGAGCAACAATGGCTAAAGCCTGGGCTGGGCTACAGAAAGTCGTCACCACAATTATAGCACCAGACCACCTGCAGCAATGTGTTTTTCCTTACAGGATGGAAAGAGCAAAGCTGCAAGCTGAAAGCTCAGCTCCTGCACCCCCAACACAAAGCATCTGTGGCCACATGTGCAAGACCATCAGCCACAGGACCTCTGACACCAGTATGTTAATGCTGCTGCCTGAACAGCTGCCAGCCCTGCCTGCTCCCTACCACCTGGGCGCACAAATGCCCCCCACCAGTGCCATGTCTGCAAACACCTTCACCATTTCTGCACAAACATAAGCAAGTGTCTGTAAGCCAGACAGTGAAGGAGCTTTCCTCCTTCCAAGCCACACAGATCCAGCTAGGAGAAGTGCAGAAAGCAGAACAACAAGGCTGGGCCTCTCACAGACCTGCTGGCCCCATCACTCCCTCCAGCCCAAGCACTGACCAGAGGCGCCATCACTGATGCGGCACTTGTCACTCACCCCAGCCCTGCAACCTGTCACTACCGGTGGTCATGAGCTACAACACCCAAAGCTATACCCTGTCAAGCACAGGCAGAGGCAATAGAAATCTGAAGTCTGTCACCCCAGGCAGTGCCACTAGACACAATTTCACAGTGAGGCTCTGCTTGGCTTCACCATTGGGGATCTCCTAGAAGACTGCAACAGCTCAGAGCAAGAAGTGCAGGCTCACTGGAGCAAAGAGCTGCAAGCAACTGTTAAACCTTTAGGGCAGGGAAGAAACAAATGAAAGCCTGCAGCTTGCAGGGCATTATCACAGCTCTGCTCTCCTAGAGAGAGGCAACAAACACACACAAAACCACAGAGACACAGCAGGGCTTGGCAAGGGCTTGTAACACAAAGCCCAGGTAGGAACTGCAGTTCTCCAAAGTGCTGCATTCCCAGACAGGTGCAAAACAGAAGTGCAAGGACGAGTTAGGGTATACAAAAGGCCTCCTAAGAAACAAGGACAGGACTTTGGGGAGATTCCTCACAAAGACAAGGTAAGGTCCTTGCCTTCCACACACCTACCAGTCAAGTACATATTGCTTCTTCAAGAGATGCTGGAAAACAAAGCAACACTCACTGGCAGAGATGCAAATGAAGTGCACAAGATCTCCTAAGCACTCCCTTTTGTGTCTGCCAAGCCAAAGGACCAGGGAGATGGCACAAATTTTGCTACCTGATAAAGCAGCAACCCCAAAGGATGTTTCAGGTCTTCTCCAGGAAGGGTTTTTATTTCCCTGCTGAGAAGCAAGCTCCAGCTCCCCAGAGCTTACAGGTTTCTCCCCCACCATGCTGTGCTAAGGATAATAGAGACTGACTTTCACTTTTTTTTTTTTTCCCTCCTTTCAGACTTTGAAGCCAAAGCAAAGCACTTTGATCCACTTTGAAATGTGCAATTAAACCAATTTCTGAACAATCTGCAGTTCTCTTCTGTAGGAAGCATTAAACGGAGCCCTGCTTTTCAGGAGTTGGAAGAGAGAAAAAAATTTATGCATCCAAGTGGCTTTCAAACCATCCCCCCAAGCAGGGAAGCTGAAGAGATTTACACTGACATGTAAATCCCTGCGACAGACTGTCAGAAAACCAGTGAAACAGGCAAAGGAGCATTTCACACCTTCTGTGAGTACAAAGTGTGAAAAGGACAGATGCAGGCTGCCTCCCTCTCCCCAGACCTTGGTCACTACTCCTGCTCTATCCTGGCACTTGTGTGCCCACTCCTGATGTCAATCTGTGTAATGCTGGTGTCACACAGTGCTTTGAGGTCCCCACAGCTACATCAGAGGGACCAAAACCATATCCACAGTAGTCCAGCCCAAGGATGTCAACACAGGTCCCTCTGCACACCACAGCCCTACATGGGACTCACATGCAGCCAGACACAGGTTATCTCTGAAACCATTTCAGGTCAGGTT
>VWYK01051661.1:19398-36528 GCA_013399775.1 Semnornis frantzii | reverse complement strand
AATTAGTGCTGGGCTATCATTGCAGCAGCGGGGGAAGGGGAGCCGGAGTGCTTTAGTGCTTCTGCCCGGCGTGGCCTCCCTTCCCCTGTCACGGCCTGGCTGTGGAAGGAGGCTGCTTAGCCGGGATCTGTATTGTGTGGGTTTTAGCTCCTAGCTAGGGCACAGGACTCCTTCCTGGCCGTCCTCCAGAACTCAGCCTTCCAAGCCTTGCCTTGGCTGAGCAGGGGTAATGGTGTTTTATTGGCAAACCAAACCCTCACTTCACCGAGTATCATGAAGACGCTCAGCTGGAGAACCAAGTGCATGCTGTGGTGGCAGTGTTCGTTAAAGGATATTGAGCCAGGCTGGATGGGGCCTGGAGCAGCCTGGTTTGGCAGGAGCTGTCCATGTCCATGAGAGGAGGCTTGGAGGTAGATGATCTTTGAGGTCACAGAATGGCAGGTCCCTTCCAACCCAACCTATTCAACCATTCTCTGATATGTCCTCATCATCCGGTGACGTGGTGGACCCCAACATTTCCTTCTTGGTAGTGTCTCAATCTTCTTTTATTGTCCTTCTAGGCATTAGCTTGAGCTTGGAACATTGCATTGCCCAGCTCATTCCTGCAGGATGCCCCACAAGATTGGCTTCATAGTTGTTAGCTCATCAGGACATGAGGATGGCTTCAGTGCCAACGAGCTGATGGTTCACGCACCGACGGTGAACGGATGGCGGTCACCCAGGTACTGCCCCACTTCTGGAGCACCAGGGGGACTTTGAGGGAGTGGGAGATGTGCCATGAGGAGTCTACAGCATCCCAGACCAAACTGGGTGTAGAAGGGGTTACTTTAATCCCATGGAGTTCTTATACTGGGGGAGAGAGCACCTTGATTATCACCTAAAGAGTGACAAGTGGAAAAATGGAGCTTCAGTCATCACATAAAGGGGGAAACAGTGGGGAAAAAGGAGCTGCTGCTCTTCTAGCAGCTCTTCAGTCTTGGAGTTTGCAGCTGCTTTGGTTTAGTATTGAAAATCTGCTTTCTGGATTTGTGTGGGGCACTCTCGAGTTCTGCATGCAATGGAAGTGTTTCTGCTCTATGGTTTCCTTCTGTAACACTGAGTTAAACTGTAACAGCTCCAGGAAGTTAAGAGCTGGGAGTGGAGACACCTTTCCAAAGATGGCTCAGGGCTTGTGTGTGCTTCCAGGCTGTGTCAGTACCCCCAGGAGATCGTTCTGCAGCTGGTGGAGCGATGCCGGATCCGCAAGCTGCAGCTGCTGGCTCACCAGTACATGATCTCCAGCAAGGTTGAGTTCTACATCAGTGAGAGCCTGCCTGAGTACTTTGCTCCCTATCAAGCAGAGAGGTTTCACAGACTGGGGTAAGTCCAGGAGTTCTGCATGGCTTTATTACCTGAATCAGAAAGGCCTCAGGAAGAAAAAGCTCTGGTTCTGCTCTGTGCAATGCTGACAATGCTGTGCTGCAAGCAGCAAAGATTCTGAGCCTGTCCACACCTGGAACAGAGCTGAAGGTGTACCTGGAGCACTGCATCCAACTCTGGTCCCCTTGGCACAGGAAATATGTGAGCCTGATGGAACAGGAGCAGAGGAAAGCTATGAAAATGATCAGGGCTTGGAGTACCTCCACTATGGGAACAGGCTGAGGGAGCTGAGGGTGTTCAGCCTGGAGAAGAGAAGGCTCTGGGCAGACCTGAGAGCAGCCTGGCAGTGCCTGAAGGGGGCTACAGGAAGGCTGCAGAGAGACTGTTTGCAAAGGCCTGCAGGCACAGGACGAGGCACAGTGGTTTGAAATGAGAGCACAGCAGATTGAGATTGGATGTGAGGATCAAGTTGTGCTGGAACACTGCAGCAGGTTGCCTAGGGAGGTGGTTGGGGCCCCATCCCTGGAGATGCTCAAGGTGAGACAGGAGAAGGCTCTGAGCAACCTGATCTAGTGGGGGATGTCCCTGCTGCCTGCAGGGGGCTTGGGCTGGATGAGCTTCGGAGGTCCCTTCCAATCCAACCTGTGCTACGACTGTGTAGGGGTGAGGGGTGTGGTACAGGTGAGCATCCTGTCGATGGCAGCAGGCTTTGTTTCAGTCCTGAGGGAGGTTTGCACCTTGGCAGAGTCCCCAGCTGAGGAGCAGAGGCGGGGCTGGCTTTGTACATTTCCTCTGCTCACTCCCTGCGTTGTCCTTCTCAGCTATGTCCCTCTCTCAGACAACGAGAAGACTGACTTTGAAGCACGAGAGTTGAAGTCTGTGTATGTGGATGCAGTTGGCCAGTACCTGAAGCTGATTTTTCATAAAAATTACCCCAATAAGTACAACTTATATGGTCAGGTGAGTTCAGAGTCCTTGCTTGGTGGGCTGGGAGCCATTTCAGTAGTACAGAACAGGCATAGAAACCTGCTCCCTTGAGCTGTAGAAGCTGAAAATGTTGGTTGAAAAGTGGTTTTGGTTGCTTTCTAAACAAAAGATACAAATAAGGGATTCTGTGGGACCTAAAATCATGACCAAGTGGCTGCAGGTTCCATTAGTGCCTCTCACTGATGTCACACTGCAGACAAAGAGCTTCCTCTGGAAACAGCTTTGTGCTCCCTAAAAAGCCACTGGGAGCCTTTAAGATCTGCTGTGGCATGAAATGGAGCTGATGTACAGCCAAGCTGCCACAGAAAGAGGCAGTGTCAGCCCCAGTGCTGCAGTGACTCTTTGCTCTTCCACCCCAGAGCAGGAAAGGGACCAAAAAACAACTCCACTATGTGATCTGTGGATCTGCTGATCCATTTTGAATGCAGCTTGATGTACATTTAGCACTTTGTGCTTGCCTTCCACTCCCCCTGGACAGCACAGATCCTGTTAGTCTTGTTCCACTTTGCTTTGTCTCACTTTTCCTGAGCTATGGACAAAGCAGTGACCTTTTGCTTTTGCATTTGCATTTTTCTCTCCATCTCTGCCAGGTTGCTCTTGTAGCTGTGAACATCATTGGTGACCCAGCAGACTGCAGCCATGGCAGCAATCACACTGTGAGTGTAAAGCATCCCTGTCTCTGTGCTGCTGCTACACCTCTGCTTTTCCTGGGCTAATGGAATGCATCTTTCTTCTGCTTCCCCTGTGCTGGGACACAGCTGCCCTAGATTGATTTTTTTTTGTTTTTTCATGATGTTATTTTGTGTTATCTGGAAGCAAGAAAGCTCTCAAAAATTGAGCCTAATGCCCAAATACAAAAAGAAAATCAAACATCATCAGTTGGAGTGGTGCCATTTCCAGGCTCTCCAAGGTCCCTGCTTCAGTGTGCTCCAAAGCAGAGCTCTTACAGGTTGTGTAGCTTGTGTTGGGTGTCAGCAATCAGCACCAGAAGGGCACAGAGCTGTTGGAGTGAGGCCAGAGGAGGTCACAAAGATGAGCCGAGGGCTGCAGCACCTCTGCTGTGAGGACAGGCTGAGGGAGCTGGGAGTGTGCAGCCTGGAGAAGAGATGACTCTCAGAGGCCTTTAGAGCTACCTGCCAGGACCTGAAAGGATCCTGCAGGAAGGCTGCAGAGAGACTTCTCCTGAGGGTGTCTGGAGACAGGACAAAGGGGAATGGTTCGGAGCTGAGGCAGAGCAGGGTTAGACTGGAGCTGAGGAAGAAGTTCTTCAGTGTGTGGGTGGTGAGACTCTGGAACAGGTTTCCCAGGGAGGTTGTGGCTGCCTCCTGCCTGGGGGTGTTCAAGGCCAGGCTGGATGAGGCCTTGAGCCAGCTGAGTCTAGTTGAGAGGTGTCCCTGCCCATGGTGGGGAGAGTTGGAGGAGATGATCTCTGAGCTCCCTTCCAGCCCAAGGCCTTCTGTGGTTCTCTGAATGTGTCCTGAACACAGGCTTAATGCTGGTGGCCCCAGCCCTGGAGACATTGAGGGTCAGAGTGGCTGTGTCCCTGAGCCTGCTCTGGTTGGAGGTGTCCCTGGCTGCAGCAGGCTTGTGCAGGGTGCCCCTTGAGCCTCTCTTCCAACCTGATGCAGTCTGTGGGGCTGTGACTGTGCATTAAGATGTTACTTCTCCTCTTGCAAAGCCTTCCAGAGAGAGGCTGATAGACCACTACTTGGGAATTCGATCAGACGATCCTGCCCTGGATGGATCCTCCCTGGGGTAAGGATGGGCTGTGCCCTGTGCTGTGCTCTGGGCGGAGCAGCTCCCGGCCCCTCTGCTGCCTCAGCCCCCTGCTGGCGCACAGAGCAGGCAGGACTGAGCGCTGGTTTTGTTGCTTTGGTAACTCCAGGAAGTCTAACTCCATCTCCCCCTTGGACGATCTGGCCTTTGACATGTACCAGGACCCCGAGGTGGCACAGATCATCCGCAGGCTGGACGAGCGGAAGCGCGAAGCTGTGCACCGCGAGCGCTACGACCAGGCCAGGCAGCTCAAACAGGCCATTGCCGACCTGCAGAAGGTACTGCTCACACCTCCTGCCTCTCTCCAGCTGGGCAGGGGCCCTGCAGGGACCGTGAGTGGCCCTGGGGAGTTGTGATGATTCCCAGAATGTTTTCAAAGCAGTCATTTAGAAACCAAACAGTTCCAGCAGGCTGCGAGGAGGCAGGGAGCAGAATCGCTCCTGCGGAGCACTGGGGCCTTGGATGTGTCTGGAGTGGAGGAGAGGAGGAGGAGCCAGCTGGCCCCTCTGTGTAATAAAGTCTGTTAGAGGAGGTTTAGCTTAGGTACTGGGAAGTATTTCCCTGCTGAAAGAGTGATCAGGCACTGGAAGAGGCTGCCCAGGGAAGCTGGTGGAGTCAGCATCCCTGGAGGTGTTCCGCATAAGTCGGTGTGGCACTTGGGGACATGGTCTAATGCCCACAGTCGTCTGAGGTAGAAGGTTGGACTTGATGCTAAAGGCCTTTCCAGCCTTAAGGGCTGTCTGGTCGCATGGTTTGAGGCTGGGGCTGTCTGGTTGCATGGTTTGAGGCTGTGCTGGCCCAGCTCCTGTGCCCTGTGCTGCAGGTGGGGGAGCGGCTGGGGCGGTACGAGGTGGAGAAGCGCTGCGCAGTGGAGAAGGAGGACTACGACCTGGCCAAGAGCAAGAAGCAGCAGATGGAGGCCTTCCGCCTGCAGGTGTACCAGCAGCTGCAGCTGCATGACCTGCTGGATGCAGAGCTCCTGGTGGGTGCTGCTCTGCACTGCTCACCCCCTAGGCAAACCACAAGCCTGAAGGCTTTGCACGCTCTCGGGGCTGCCCAATGCAGGTTCATGATCTGCAAGTCCCCAGCATGGTGGCCTTGGAAGGGGCCTCTGGAGATCATCCAGTCCAACACCTTTGCTCCAGCAGGGCACCCACAGCAGCTGCCCAGGGTCACAATGGCCAGGTGGGTTTGGAAGCTCTCCAGAGGGCCTCTCTGGGCAGCCTGCTCCAGGGCTTCAGCACCCTTACACCAAAGGAGTTTGTCCTCCTGCTCAGATGGAACCTCCTGGGTTCTAGTTTGTGCCCTTTTCCCCTTGTCCTGTCACTGGGCACCACTGACAAGAGTCTGGCCCCATCTTCTCACCCTCCAGCCTTTAGCTCTTTTTGAGCATTGGTCAGATCCCCTCTGGGGCTGTTCTCAAGGAACTTTTCTTGTATCCTGAAGAGGTGTCACAGGCCTGCGCTGCCATCAAGGCTGCCCAGGCAGGAGCTGTGTGATGAGACACAGCCAGCTCTGTCCTGTTCTGAGTGTGAAGCTTTTATCATCTCCACAGCCACACACAATTATTTTCCAGTTGCACAAAGCTGCATCCAGTGGAAATGTTTCCACCTTGGGTGGAAAGCAGCAGAGGTTTGCTGCTCAGAGCTGCAGCTGCACTGCCTAAGCCTGGTACCTTCTCAGCCTTGCTCTTCAAATGCTTCCCTTCCTCAGGTTCGAATGCCACCTGAGCTACCTCTGGAGCCACCGATGTACCCTGACAGTCCTCAGCGCTCAAAAGCTGCAGCTTCACCCCCTGCTGAGCACAGAGAACAGTGCAGAAAAGAGCCCTGGACAGCAGAGCCTGTGCTGGAGGAGAAGCCAGCAGCTCCCACTGCTGCTCAACCCCTTGTTGCACATCAGTCCCCTCCTCCTCCCAAGACTTATCCCACAGCCCCCAGGGGTGGGTTGCCCAGAGAAAAGGTGAGTACAGAAATTTAGGGCAAAGGGTCTTGTGCTTGACCTTCCAGAGCAGCAAAGCCCTTGGTGGTTGTTCCCATCTGCAACTGGTGATGAGCAGAGCCCCTCTTGTTGCTGGCATTGCTCTCCCCTGTTCCCAAAGGATTTGGAGGCAAAAGGGGCTTGTCCCCTGATGTACAGACAAGTGGATGGGCACAAATAGCCATGAAATGACTCATTGAGGTCACAGACAGTGTGCTGGGAGCTGCCTCCTGCTTACTCTGTTGCTGGATTAGTAAATCTCTCTCCAAGGGCTGAGGTTGGGTGAGTCCACACAGAGTCAGCTGGGCTGTGGCTGTAGGGTGAGAGCCTTGGTGTCCTTTCTGAGGAGGGGAGGGAAATCAGGGGGTCTGGTTAGCTTGGGCTTTAGCTTTGCTGCTCCAGCCTCTGGAGAAGGCTTTGTGTTGGTGCCCTCTCTGGCTTTACATAGTTCCTCGTGTCAGGGTTTGTGACTTGCTGGTTTGCCATCAGCAGGGGATTTCCTCTGGAGCTGTGTGCAGAAGCTCTCTCTGTGTTTGACTGCATTCTGGGCAAGCAGTGAGGGCTCTCCACAGGCACTGCTTCCACCTTCAGGGCTCCCGTGGGAACTCCAGCGTCTGCACTTCCTTGTGGAGAGAAACTGCTTTGATGGGGCAAAAAATGCTCTGGTCAGTGATGCAGCAGCTTCCCACCCAGGTCCCTTCTGGACAGCAAATGTTCTCTGCCCTGCCAGGTGGAGCTTCTGCCCTACGACGAGAGACCTCTGCCAGTCACCTGCAGGCAGCCCGAGGCAGTCACCTCCCTGGAGCCAGAGAGGGCTGAAGAGGCTGCCAGTGCCAACCCAGCAAGTGGCATCGCAGGGGAGCCAAAGCCACTCAGTGAGAAGGCCCTGAGGGAGGCCAGCCCTGCCATCGAAGTGTTTGGAGAGGCTTTGGTAAAGAGCAGCACAATGAGCACAGGCTGTTGGGGGCTGGGTGGGCTGACAAATGCTCTGCCAGCACAGACCCACACTGAGGGCTTTCCCCTGCCTCTCTGGGTGCTGTTTGCCATCTCTGTAGCTTTCAGAGGTGATTGATATGAAGCAGATAGTGTCTGGTAGACTGGTTTAGGGTGCAGACCCTGCCAGAAGAGCCATAGCCTGCCTCTCAAAGGGGGAGGAACCATCACTGCCTGCAGTGGTTCCTAGAGCCTGACCTGTTCAGCTGTTTCACTCAGCCCTGTTCTGCAATCTGGGCTTTAAATAAGAGCTTCCTGCTGGCAGCCTCTGGGGCTTTGCTGCTGAAGTTCAGCTGCCCTCAGGCTGTCCCTGGACACAAATGCTGAACAAATACTGAATTATCAGCACTGACCTTTCAAAAGAGAAACTTGTCCTGTGCTCAGGTTTCAGGAGCATATTCCAAGACCTGGTCCTACCGAGAGGATGCTCTGCTGGCTGTGTACAAGAGGCTGATGGAAATGTCAGTAAACACTCCCAAGGATGATCTGAAGAACATGCTGAGGGCTGCCATCTTCCTCGTCAGGAGAGCCATCAAAGACATGGTGTCCTCAGTGAGTTCAGTCACAGGATGGCAGGGGTTGGAAGGGGCCTCTGGACATCATCCAGCCCAACCCTCCCTGTCAGAGCAGCCTCACCCAGGGCAGGGCATACAGGAAGACATCCAGGTGGGTTTGGAATGCCTCCAGAGAAGGAGACTCCACAACCTCTCTGGGTTCTGAAACCTCAGAGTGAAGAACTTCTTCCTGATGTTCTCATGGAACCTCCTCTGCCCTAGCCTGCACCCATGGGCCCTTGGCCTGTCACTGGGCACCACTGAAAAGAGCTGGAGAGCTTCCACCCCCACCTGGCTCTTGGGATCCTGGGCAAGCAGCTGTGGGTGCCCCTGCTTTAGCCAAGGGGGCTGGACTGGATGATCTCCAGAGGTCACTTCCAGCCCTACCACGCTGGGATTTGGGAGCTCCTGCTGCTGAGAAAAGGTTTTACACCACTGGCTGGAAGCAGGGATCCGGGGCTGGCTTTATGCAGTCTTTCCTTTTCCTTTTTCACTTAGGTTTTTCAGGCTTCCCTGAAACTTCTAAAGATGATCATTACCCAATATATCCCAAAACACAAACTGGGTAAAGTGGAAACCTCTCACTGTGTGGAAAGAACACTTCCCAGTTTGCTGTCCAGAACAGGAGACTCCTCAGCACGGCTTCGCCAGCTGGCTTCTAGCTTCATTCAGGTTGGTGCTGCTCCCCCAGGCCAGCAGCTGCTGCTTAGGGAAGGCAAATCCATTTCCCTTAACATTTGAGTAGCTCAGGATCACTCCCTGCTAACCTCACTCCTTGCATCCAGCATCCCTGCAGGCCCCTGACTCTCTCTCTGTTTGCAGGAACTGGCACTGTGTGCTGAGGTGAAGCCTCTGCAGATTGTTCCAGCTCACTTGGTTCAGCCCCTGAAGCCCAACTGCCACCCACACCTGGCAATGAGCCAGGTGGAGTTAGTGGAAAGACTCCTGAAAGACATGGGGACTGCAGACTCTGGGTTTGCCATCAGCAGTGTTATGGAGGTAGGAGCCTCAGTGGGCAACATCTGAAGCTCTTTCTGTTGCTGTTGTGTTGGGACTTGTCTGGTTTGGAGTGCTTGAGAACTTGTGAGCTTCTTGGAGGTGACAGCACACAACCTTCTGAGGAAGTGAGATGGAAATATGGGGGGGAGAGAGAATCACTGGGCCAAAAAGTGGCAGTGTGGAGACTGTGAAAAGGTGATCAGAGGCTGGAGCAGCTCTCCTGTGAGGACAGGCTGAGGGAGGCTGCAGGGAGACCTTAGAGCAGCCTTCCAGTACCTGAAGGAGCTACAGGAGAGCTGGGGAGGGACTTCTGACCAGGGCTGGCAGTGACAGGATATGAGACTGGAGCAGGGGAGATTTAGGTTGGACACCAGGAGGAAGTTCTGCACAGTGAGGCTGATGAGACACTGGCACAGGCTGCCCAGGGGTGTGGTTGGGGCCTTATCCCTGCAGACATTCAAGGTCAGCCTTGCTGTGTCCCCATGCAGCCTGCACTCGCTGGAGGTGTCCCTGCTGACTGCAGAGGCTTGGACAAGATGACCTTTGGGGGTCCCTTCCAACCTGATGCAATCTGTGACTCTCTTGATTTCTCCCACTGCACTGAAATACTTACCTTAGGTTAATGAGTCCTTAAGAGCCTGCAGGGAGAGGCAGAATGTGGGAGCTCTAATTCTTGTTTTCAGTTTGCCACAGGAGCTTTGGAGCACAGGGTCCACGAGGTGCGGGACACAGCCTTGAGGATCATCTTTGCTCTGTACAGGAAGCACAGAGCTGCTGTGCTGCAATTCCTGCCCCCAGCCCATGCCAGCACCTGCAGGAGCCTGCTCTACAGAACCCTCTTTGATGGATTTACCAAGATTGATGGCAAAGGCTCTGAAGCTGAGCTGAGGGTATGCAGGGAGAGGGCAGAGCTCCGGGAGCTGCTCCAGGCCCTGCCTTCCACGGAGCCCTGCTGGACACTGACACAGAGCAGGGGGGTTGGGAACGTGGCTGAGTGCAGGAAGCTGCTGTGCCCCTTTGAGCAGCACAGAGGGCTTGAGGAGAGGGAGGTGGCACTGTCTCAGCACACTGAGCCAGCAGGGTGCTGCCTCTGTGCCCATGCTGTGAGCTCTGCAGTCCCTCCTGTATTTGTAACTGCAAGTGGGGTTTTGATAGGCAGGGAGAAAGGCAGCAGCAGGAGAGGCAGAGAAACAGAAGAAGGAAGAAATAGAAGTTCTGCAAGGCCAGCTGGCAACTCCCAAGGAGATCCAAGCAGAAGTTGAAGCTGGAAAGGTTTGATTTTGATCTTTTTATCTTTTTTCCTTGGCTTAGATCAGGAACAGCACTGGAACCAGGCAGACTCCAGCCCACACCTGACTGACTCCTCACAGATCCACCTTGCAGCCTGGGTTGCTTTTTTTTTCCTCCTAGCTCAGTATAAAATTTGTTTGGCAGCAGCTTTGTCCCCGTGGTGATCCTGAGAGTGTTTCCAGAAGCAGAGCACAGGGACTGTCCTGGAAGTGTCAGGGCCCTGCAGCAGCAGGCTGTGCTACACAGCTCTTCAGTTTGCTACCCTGCCCCTTGGAAGGATTCTCAGGAAGCCTTCCCAGGAGACTGCTGCCTAGAGTGCTGTAGGAGCAGGAGCAGAAGCAGTGCAGTTCATTGGCTGTGCTTGGAAGCTTGGAATTGCAGAGAAGCATCAGAGTGTCCTCTTCTCTCCCTGCCAAGCCTCCCAGTCTTTGAGCAAACCTCTGACCTCCACCTCTTTTTTTTTTTTCCAACAGGAGCCAGAATTTGATTTGCAGAAGCCAAGGAATCAAGGTAGGTGGCTGCAAGCAGTGTTGAGGGATGCAGAGAGGTTTCAGGCTGTCAGGGGTTTAATGGTTCCTTTTCCCACAGGATACCAGGGCAGCAGCAGCAGCCCACAGCCTGCAGCAGCACCACCAGGGCTGCCAGAGGACCACTCCTCTGTTGCCAGTTACTTGGACAAGTAAGTAGCTGAGCACTTCCTTAAGCACTCAGCAAGCTAACAACATTAGCAACATTTGCCAGCAGCTCTAAGCTAACAGCTTCAGCACTGGGACAAGGAAAAGGCAAATTAATTCTAACAGATTTGGGGTTATCAGCCTTGGAGGGATCTACCTCGGGGTCAGCACTAGGCAGGGCAGAGCAGCAGCAGCAAGGTGTCAGCTGTTTCTCAGGACAGCTTCTAACAGAACAGAGCTCCCTCACTCATTGCACTCTCTTGGTTGTGTTTGTTTCTTTCCCTCAGCTTATGCATTTTCTGTGGTGAAAGGGATGAATCCTTCACAGAGGATGGGCTGGATCTGCACTACTGGAAGCACTGCCCCATGTTAACCAGATGTGAGCACTGCAAGCAGGTCAGGAATAAACTTCCAGGAGCGTTAACTGCTGCTGTCCTGGTTTTAGGGTGCTGTAAGATCTTGAATGCAGAGGCAGATGAATTCCAGATGCAACTTTTTGAGACTGTGGAGGGCAGATTGAGACTGGAGATGAGGAAAAAATTCTTGCCAGTGAGGGTGGTGAGACCCTGGAACAGGTTGCCCAGGGAGGCTGTGGGTGTCCCCCTCCCTGGAGGTGTTCAAGGCCAGGCTGGATGAGGCCTTGAGCACCCTGGGCTGGTGGGAGGTGTCCCTGCCTATGGCAGGGGGTTGGAACTGGCTGATGCTGAAGGTCCCTTCCAGCCCAACCCATGCTGTGAGCTTGGGCAGTGATTCTGGGCAGAGCTGCACTGTGAGCTGGGGGAATGACTGCACTGCAGTGGCCTTTTGGAGAGGGAGATTTAGCTTCCCCAGATCACCTCAGCAGGTTTGTGACCACCCTGCTCAGTTGCTCAGCCTGCTGCAGAGCCTGTCAGGTGCCTCTGTGTGTGTTGCAGACGGTGGAGATCTCAGGGCTGACAGAGCACCTGCTGGCTGACTGCCACAAGAGGGACAGCTTCAGCAGGTGTCCCCGCTGCAGCGAGGCCATTCCAGCAGAGGCCTTGCCCAGGCATCTGAGGAGCAAGACCTGCAACCGTGAGTAGCTTCCAGCAGGAGGCTTGAACTTCAAAGGCCAAGCCAGGCTGACCCTGCAGTACTCTCTTTGGAAGTCAGCCCAGACACCTCTGGTTAGGTGGGGGTTAGAAATCTGGAGTGACTCTTTGGGGAGCAAATGCCTGAGGCTTCCAGCCCTTGGCCTGCTTCCCTTCTCGAGGGCCAAGAGGTGGCAGGGAGCAAGAAGCCTCCTGGGGATTGAGGCTCCTTGCTCCTTTTGGTCTGGTTTTGCTGTAGGTGATTGAACGTGGGAGTGCTTTGGGAGCAGCTGAGGAGAAGAGGGCAGGAGTTGGCCTAGCCCTGGGGTGGGTTTTCTCCTCTGTTGTGACCTTGCCTTTGCCTCTCTCACCACCACCTTCTCATCACTTCAGCTGCCAAAGCAGAGGCTGTGGCAAACCACTGCCCGCTGTGCCACGACAACTTTGCCCCGAGAGAGGAGGTGAGGCTGCCCCAGCCAGCTCTGAGGCTGTGTCACTGGCACTGCATTTCTGTCCTCACCCAACAGCTTAACAGCTCTCCTGGACTGCTGCTGGGGTCTCTGATGGCTTCTTTTAACCACCCTTAGGCCTGGAAATCTCACCTGATGGGCTGGGATGGCTGCAGGATGAACAAGCGAAGGGTGGCCCTGATGAACAAAACTGTTCTGCTGCAGCCTGGTGAGAGAACTCTTGGGACCCATGGTTTTAAAGAAAAATACTTCATCCTCGAGGGCAGGCTGCTTCTTCCTTCCTTATTCAACATGTCCCCTGCATTGATGTGCCCTAAATGTCAGTTTCTGTGCTCACAGCCCACAGCACAGGGAGGCAGCAGATTCTCCACAGGCATATTTGCTCATTTAACCAGTTCAGGGTTTTTCTTTTCTCCTGCATGACAGCATGACCAGGAGCAGAACAACCAGCAGCTAACCTTCTGGAAAGCTCCCTAGAGCTGACACAGAGAACACAGAGCCTGATTTAGCTTTTAATGGCCAATCAGGGGATGCTAATCTGATGCTAATTACAAGCTGAAGAGAATTGTTAATGCTGTGTGCTGCATTTCCTTTGCAGTGCAGAGCCAGCAGCCTGGCAGAATTTATGACTCTGCAGCTTCTCACTCAACAAAGAGAAAGTGCTGCTGGTGTCAGGTGGTTGGGTTTGTAACAGTCCTCTGTAGTTGTGAGGCACAGGCAAGATGGGACCTGAATGCAGAATGAAATCATGGAATGGCTCAGGTTGGAAGGGAGCTCAGAGATCATCTCCTCCAACCTCCCCACCATGCCCAGGGACACCTCTCAACTGCACTTGGCTGTTCAAGGCTTCATCCATCCTGGCCTTGAACACCCCCAGGCAGGAGGCAGCCACAGCCTCCCTGGGCAGCCTGTGCCAGAGTCTCACCACCCTGCTACTGAGGAACTCCTCCCTCAGCTCCAGTCGAACCCTGCTCTGCCTCAGCTCCAAACCATTCCCCCTTGTCCTGTCTCCAGACACCCTCAGGAGAAGTCTCTCTGCAGCCTTCCTGCAGGATCCCTTCAGGCACATGAATAAGATCAAATTTTCAGACTTTGGAGGAGCAAAACGGGAGAGAAAATTGCAGCGTGGGACTGGAGCTGCTTGTGCTGACAAGCTGCATTTTCTCCTCACAGGCAGAGCAGCTGGGAGGAAGCCTGGTGCTGCAGGAGCAAGAGCTCAGCCTCCAGCTCTAGCAAGCAAGATCCCAACCCCAAGAGGGGCAACCAAATAAAAGCAGTGGCAAAACCTACTCAGAGCCATGACAGGAGAAGTACTTTTGTCTTAACTTGTGACTTGGGCAAGTCCTAGAAGCTTTTCTGCTTGGCTGTGTGGGGCAGCAGTGCCCCAGGCTGCTGCCCTCTGTGTTAGCTCTGTGGGGCAGCAGTGCCCAGGCTGCTGCCCTCTGTGTCAGCTCTGTGGGGCAGCAGTGCCCCAGGCTGCTGCCCTCTGTGTTAGCTCTGTGGGGCAGCAGTGCCCCAGGCTGCTGCTTTCTGTGTCAGCTCTGTGGGGCAGCAGTGCCCCAGGCTGCTGCCCTCTGTGTTAGCTCTGTGGGGCAGCAGTGCCCAGGCTGCTGCCCTCTGTGTTAGCTCTGTGAGGCAGCAGTGCCCAGGCTGCTGCCCTCTGTGTTAGCTCTGTGAGGCAGCAGTGCCCAGGCTGCTGCTTTCTGTGTTAGCTCTGTGGGGCAGCAGTGCCCCAGGCTGCTGCTTTCTGTGTTAGCTCTGTGGGGCAGCAGTGCCCCAGGCTGCTGCCCTCTGTGTTAGCTCTGTGGGGCAGCAGTGCCCAGGCTGCTGCCCTCTTTGTTAGCTCTGTGGGGCAGCAGCTCTCTTTGTTAGCTCTGTGGGGCAGCAGTGCCCCAGGCTGCTGCCCTCTGTGTCAGCTCTGTGCAGCACTGGCTTCTCTCCTCCATGGTGTCAGCAATAACCACACGTCCTGGGACAGGACCCAGGGTGCTCCTAAACACCAAGAACTGGCACCAAATGAAGGAGCTGAAGGGCTGGCCCTTGCCAGAGGAACAGCAGCCCAAACTAGCACCAAGTGCCTTAGCAGTCCTCTTGACAGAAGGGTTGAGCTGAACCCCAGGAGCCCCCTTTGCAATGCAGTAGTGGTGTGAGTGGCTGCAGCTCCTGCAACAATTCAATCTCTGCTTTAAAATCACCTTTAACTCTGAAACAGCTCTCTAGGAAAACAAAAAATCATATTGGGGCCCTAAAAAATTGAATTAATAAATGTAGGTTGTTTGTTTTTTTTTTTTCCTGCTTGTTAAGGGTTAATCCTCTTGGGAGTGGTGTGAACCCTGACCCCAGGTTCTCCTGACTCCTCCCTGGGGGTGGTCTGAACCTGACCCCAGGTGTAGTGGTTAAGCCAATCCCACTTCCTGTCTAGGGCCCCTGTAAAAAAACAGAGGAACTTCCTGCCCTCCCTGCCTGCCTGATAGCACCACCACTGTTCCTGCTGCTGCTGCTTTGCCACCTTGCCATCCTGCCACATGGTGGACAGCCCCTTCCTGAACCTACCTCCATCCATTGCCATCAGTCTGGCTGTATATATGTTTTGGTATCTTGTTTCCCTTCCCCATACCTTTTGTAACTCCTCTACCTTTGATTTATTGTTAAAGGTTTTTTTTTTTTCTTTTTAACTTCCAAACCAAAGCAAGGCCATTCTTTGGGTGTTTTACCTCTTTTCCTCTCTACATCTAATTCCTTTCTTTCCAAAGGTGGGGAGAGAAGAAGGCATCAAGTTATTGTATTGTTCTGTTGGCTATTATGAGTCTCTGGGAAGTTTAAATGAGACCAATACACTGCTGTAGTTTTGCTTTCTGTCTGCTCCTTCTACATCCAGCTCTGGATTTCTCCTGATCAACCATCCATAGGTGACAGCATCTCACCCACTGAACAGCTTCCAAGAGCAGGACAGCAGCTGTGGAGCTCCATAGGTGACAGCATCTCACCCACTGAACAGCTTCCAAGAGCAGGACAGCAGCTGTGGAGCTCCATAGGTGACAGCATCTCACCACTGAGCAGCTTCCAAGAGCAGGGCACCAGCTGTGGAGCTCCATAGGTCACAGCATCTCACCACTGAGCAGCTTCCAAGAGCAGGGCACCAGCTGTGGAGCTCCATAGGTGACAGCATCTCACCACTGAACAGCTTCCAAGAGCAGGGCACCAGATGTGGAGCTCCATAGGTGACAGCATCTCACCACTGAACAGCTTCCAAGAGCAGGGCACCAGCTGTGGAGCTCCATAGGTGACAGCATCTCACCCACTGAACAGCTTCCAAGAGCAGGGCACCAGATGTGGAGCTCCATAGGTGACAGCATCTCACCACTGAACAGCTTCCAAGAGCAGGGCACCAGATGTGGAGTTCCATAGGTGACAGCATCTCACCCACTGAGCAGCTTCCAAGAGCAGGGCACCAGATGTGGAGTTCCATAGGTGACAGCATCTCACCACTGAACAGCTTCCAAGATCAGGACAGCAGGTGTGGAGCTTTGTGCATGATGCAGCCATCCCAGCATTTCTCCCTGGGACACTCAAGCAGTGGCTTTCCAGGATGGGATGAATTGGTTCCATGTCTAGCATGGGTACAAGAATAAATGAGTCCCGGGAAAGATGCTTTGGGGTTGGCAGCAACTCTGAAGTGAGGAAATGGAAATGTTTGTTGGCTGTAGGAGGATCTCTGTGTGCAGCAGCACTGTGACTGCTGAAGCCACCATGCCCCTGGGCTGCTCTCTCTCCCTGGGCAACTCCCCTCCCTGTTTTCTGCAGGGGCAAAAGAAACCCTGGGATGAAACCCACAGTGAGCTTTGCTGCTATCCATGGCACCTGGAGCAAAATCTTCAGGAGCAGAAATGCTGCCGAGGGTGGACAGTTGGACCACAGAGCTTCAGGCTGTGGTGCTGGTGGCTCTGGGCCCTGCCTCCTGCACTCTTTGTGACCTCTTTCTCCATGCTGTCCCTGAAGGTCAGCTGTCTTCACCCATCCAAACTACAGAGCCAGCTGGAGAGCAGCCAGAGTCCCTGCCTGTGGAATTCTGCTCACCTCCAGTGACCAAGGGCAGTTCTGCTGCCCCCAGAGAGCAATTTGTACAGGTGTCTTGGGTCTGAGTCTGTGGTGAGCAGAGGAGGTGCTGAGATCCCAGAAGTCTGACCATTTTCAGGAGCAGAACCATGTGAGGTATTTTTTATGACAATAAACTTATTTGGCAAGTTTGGGTGGGCCTTCTGCATCTTCAGATGTGACAGAAGTGGGCAGGGGCCTTGGAGCTAGTTGATCCTGAAGGTGCCTCCCACCCCAGCCCATGCTGTGTGATTCCAGGGTTCTGGTGTTTTCCTGCCGTGTGCCAAAAGGCAGTGCACAGAGCTGGGATCTTTGGGTAACCCAGACCTAGCCCTTAGACTGGACAGAGTTGTAGATACCTCACCCCTGAAGTGTTTCAGAGCAGGTGGAATGAGGCCTTGAGCAGCTCGTGGGAGATGTCCCTGCCATGGCTGGGAGTTTGAGCTGGACGATCTGTAAGGTCCCTTTCAACCCAACCCATTCTGTGACTAAAGCACCTTGGGGAGGTTCAGGGGTGGGTTTTAGCACTGTACACGCTGGGGGGGGCTGCACCTGGGCATCAGAATCACTCAAGAGTACTTCAGGCCACACTCTTGGCTCCTCTTTGGTCCAGAGCTTCTCTCTGTGATGTCTGAGCGGCAGCTGAAGCACACTGAGGCTTGTGCTCTGCTTTCACATCCCAGGCAAGGGTCGGTGCCTTCTGTGTTGCCTCGGCCACGTTTCGCCCACGCGTGGATGCTGTTGGCCTTGCTTCGACACCAGTGCTACGCCATACCGGGGTCGGGAGACTCGCTGCAGCGGCCGCACCTTGGCGTCTGTTCGCTCAGCGGTGCCGGTTCCGCTGCCGGCCGAGCCCCTTCCGCGGGCCCCGGCGCCGCGCGGCCGCTGTACCGGGCAGGCGCGT
>VWYK01051654.1:0-10020 GCA_013399775.1 Semnornis frantzii | reverse complement strand
TTGAATACTTCAAGGTATGGAACATCTACAGCTTCCATGGAAAATCTGTTTCAGTGCCCCACCATATTCACTGTAAAGAATTTCTTCCTAATAGGTAGTCTAAATCTATTTATACATATTTATTTAGAAATTGTTTATTTAAAGCCACTCCCTCATATTCTATCACTACAAATCCCTCCCAGCTTTCTTGTAGCTGCTATGAGGCTTCTGAGAGCACTGGGAAACTGGCACAGTGATGCAGAGCAAGACCAGGTTATTTAAACAAACTGTGCATAAATAAGTGTATGAGACATGACAGTCTCAATACTCAAATGAGTATTGAGGGAGTTGGCTGATGTCATAGTGTGGGCACTCCAGATTACTACTGAAAAAGTCTTGGCAACTGGGGGAAGTTCCTGAAGACTGAATCACAGAATCACAGAATTAACCAGGTGGGAAAAGACCTCTAGGATCATTGAGTCCAACCTACCACCTAACCTTTCTAATTAATTAAACCATGGCATTAAGTGTGTCATCCAACCTTCTTTTAAACACCTCCATGCATAGTGACTCCATCACCTCCCCAGGCAGTCCACTCCAGTGGGCGGTCACTCTTTCCATGGAAAATTTCTTCCTAATGTCCAGCCTAAACCTACCCTGGAAGAAAGTGTCACAAAAACACAAGAAGGAAGAACTCATGAGCTACAGGACAGAGTCACAGAATAGTGTCAGTTAGAAAAGACCCTCAAGATCATTGAGTCCAACCATTATTTAACTCTACCAAGTCTGGCGCTAAACCATATCCCTCACCATTACAGCTCTGCATCTTTTAAATACCTCCAGGGATGGACATTCTACCATCTCCCTGGGGAGCCTGTCTGAGAACCCTTTCAGTGAAGAAGTTTCTTCTAATACCCAATCTAAACCTCTCCTGAATGTTCAACTACACCTTGTTCTTTTGGAAGATAACAGAGCAAACAATCCTGAAAACCATTTCTAGACCCTTGAAGAACAAGATGATGATTGGGTGTAGTCGGCATGGATTAATAATGCAATGAATGAGTTTATACTGGTGATCTTGACAGGGCATACTGTTTGTATGTGGAAAGCCTTTTGACATGGTCTCGCCTTTTGACAGTCTCCTCTAAGCTCCTCACTGATGAAGTATGGACTAGATAATTGGGCAGCAACATAGATTGAAAACAGGAGACTCCTGTAACAACCAATGAAGATACAAGAGGCAGTGGATGCAGATTGTAATAGAAGAAATTCCATTTAAATACAAGTTGATGTTGTTGTGTTGTTTTGTTTTGTTTTGTTGGGTTGATTCTTTGGGGTTTGGGGATTTGGGTTTGTTTGTCTGTTTTGGTTTTTTAACTGTGACGCAGATCAAGTGCTGGGACAGGTTTCCAAGAGTGTTTTGGAATCATCATCCTTGGAGACATTAAAATATTTGACTTGGCCCTGAGCGACCTGCTCTAGTTAACCTTGCTCTGAGCAGGGGGCCTGTACTAGATGAGTGCCAGAGGCACTTTTGATCACAACAATTGTCCTGTGAATCTGGGTGCTTATGTTTGAACATGATAATGTCTGTGCTGGGTTCACAGCTCTAAGCAGAGAACAAAGGCAGAGCGGATGGATGGACAAAGTCCTGTACATTGAAGAAAACCTACTGATACCCTCATTTTTTCTTGTAGGTGTTCTCTTGAACTTATTTTAAAGTATCTGAATAGTATCTCTTGGCTGTTTGCTTTTCTAAACATCGTTGGCATGACAGAACAGTCAGTCACACAAGCATCTTACCTTCCTGTAAGTTTTCCTACTGTTCTTGTAAGCACAGAAGTTTAGGGGTTTTCAGTATCTCAGCTCCCACTTGAAAGGTAGAAAGGCAAATTGTGTATTCACAGAATAAAAAACAACAGAGAGAATATGCACAAAATGCTCATGTTCTTAAATTTTAGATGTATTTATGCATGTTGACTCGTGTGTGTCGCAAAAGCAGTCGGGAACAGTTCATGTTCTTCAGAAGTGGTTCTTCAGAAGTATTCCACAGATTTGCTTGCATATCAAGATGATAGTCCTGATCTTTCCTGGGTAGCTTGCTTTTTTTGTGGACTTTCATTGAAAGAAATCTACAGACTGTGGCAACAGTGTGAAGGTGTGTAACAGAACCAACACTGCTCTCACAAAAGCAGAAGAGCTTATGTGGAAGAGCACAGTTTGGCTGCAGATTCCTTATCATGAAAACATTATATGATCAAAGGAAGAAAAAAATGGCACCTTGGTCAACTCCAAAGACAAGCCTTTTCCTTTGTAAACAGGGTATGTTTATTGTTAAGTCATTACAGAACAATAAACTTCCAGGCTAAATAATTATCTATTCCCACCACGGCCCTTCTATGCTGAAAAGATACAGGAACAGGAGGTTCTGATGGAAAATATTAATCATTTGGTTGAGGTCAACAAGTGGTGATGAGAAGGGAAAGGCAGAAGGATGGCAAAGTGTAAGCTCTGCTCGCATGTTTTACCAAGAGCATCCACTTGAAGAAACCAGAGAAAATGTCCTTGTTTCATTAGCTCATTTTAAAGATCTCTGCAATTGAGACATTTAGCCTCCTGGGAAAGGCAGCTAAACAGAAATCCATTTACCTTTCACTTGTTTTTCATAATTTCCCCTGCTACTTTGGTTAATTAATTACCACCGCTATTTGTGTTTAAACAAGGGGTCTGTCTGCCTCCCTCCCCCTAGGCCCATCTGCTCCTCCATGACCTTGCTTGTGAAGTCATTGCTGTGCTGATTTTGTGAAAGCACAAACACTTCCATGGCAACAGGCAGCTGTGTCGCAAAGATGGGGCTGTGACCTCACGGCAGGAAGGACTAGGCTGGTGGGGGGGGGGGGGGATTTTCTCCCACACACAGAGAAGCTTTTGATGATAACAGAGAGCAAGACAGGGTGTTATAACCAGAACAAATGATCTTGCTCTTTGACTACTTCTGCTTCAGAAGTTGTCCGTCACTTGAAATTCTCTTCTTCAAAGACCTTTTAAAACGTATATGTTTTTCAGGCAAGTGAAATGGTTTCTCCCTCAGATCTCAGCTCAGAAGACATCTCCAGAAAGAAGTAAGGGATGGATTTAATCACAGAGGACACGGGCTTGGGTTTCTACAAAGCCTGGGAGCTACCTGGATCCAAATCTTCATTTGTTCAGTTTGGTTGAACAAACCTGTCTTGAGAGGCAATCTTATTTTTATTCTGATTGCCCAGGGATTTCAACCTTAGTCTACCTCCACCCAAACTGCTTGTCTTCTGAATGAAATCAGATGCTCCTGAACAGAGTGGTCTAGCAATGAAAGCTTTCCTTTATAAACATTTGCATGGCTGGATGGGAAGTGGAAATTTAGTCTTATGATCACAAAGCATTTTTAATGTAGATGCAGCAAGACATATCAAAGCTAAATAACACACAAGTGGTACTCCAGAAGCCTACTGCAGAAACTACCTCTATGTGTATTGATTGTGAAGCTGCAGAAAATGCATCTTGATCAGTCTACTGCTGTCTTGGTCCTTGACTGATTGCTTGATTGTTCCATGAAATGCCACAGTCTTCAAATCCACACACATCCTCCGTTAGCTAAAAGGAACCAGTGTTTCAATAGAAGTCATTGCTGCTTATTGCCTGAGAACAATTTATAGTTCAGTGTGCTACTGTGCTAGGCTAATCGGGTCAAACCAACCCTCCCTTTTGGATGTACTCCATCACTAAATGAGGCTTGCACAGAGCATGCACTATGGGACTCCACTGATGTGACCGACAACAAACCATTTACTTTTCTGGAGTCCATTTTCTTTCATGGTAATATGATGAATGGTAGCATTTACATTACACCTTACCTTCACCACATCTCTGCCTCATGGACAGGTAGGGCTCAGCAGCACCATGTTGCAAATGACAATCCTAGATGACAGTAGGTGGAAACAATTCTTTATGTTCTTATAACTGCTGCCAAACTGGAAAAAAAAACACTAATTTCCAAATCCATGTATTTGTTACCCGAATACCAAGCCACCACCTTCCTTTTCTGATGGAGGTTTTGGGGTAAGTGGAAGTGGGGATGAGAAGGAGTGGGGAGAATAAAAGAAGAGGATTGAAGAGAGATACTTAATTTTACATTAGGATCTGTCCGCAACACCTTGAGGAATTGAAGAGGCCCAGTACAATTTTTAAAGAATTTTCTAGTTAATAGTTAGAGGCTCATAAAGTATATTGGGAAATAAAGTCCTTTGTGTCCCTTGGAATGGTTCCCACGCAAGTATCATTTTATTTCGTGTCTGATTTGTCCTTAGCATCCCAACCAGCTGCTGCAACTGTTTACTTTATATCCCATCTGATTCCCTCCTTATGTATTACCTGGCTCACTTCATATGTCCTGTCTGATTTTCACTATAACATCAACCATTTCCCATTATTTTCCAGCATTCTCATTTCTATGACATCTCTTCTATACAAAGACCTTCATTTCTATATTCCCTTTACATGCTTGGATGTTTGGACATATGAATACACCTACTCCACTCACCTGGACGTACTGTAGTGCCTTCTCAGGCATCAGTGCAGTTTTTTTTTCTGGTTTTCACTAGTCACGTATTTGGCTTTCTTGCATTTTGTTCTTGCAAAATAAATTTTCCTGTGTCCTACATAATATGGGATGATTACTGATGTCAACCCTGGAGATTCCCCAGCCCGTGATCATTGAAATGGAAGACCTGTCAGAACCCAGAAAGAAACTGGTTGTTCTGTTCTGCCATGCAGCCTGTCTCTTTGCTCTGGTGTCGTATCCACTGGAGGACTATGGGTAAAACTTGCTTTGGGACAGCAGTATTGTTACATTTAAGTATGCTTTTAAAAAAAGAAAAAGGGCAAGAAGTTTCTTTAGTTTGGTGTGTTCTATCAGAGGCAAGATAATAGAATTTCTAAACCCATTGATTTTATGGCATTAGGAATCTGCTTGATAAGTCAGTCTCTGTACACTGGCGATCACTATCTGCAGCTGTATAAGCAGTACTGTCCCCATTTCATTTTCAATAAGAAATTGAGGGAGACTTAGCTTCGATGGAAAATATGGGGAAAATAAGTAGCATAAAATCTCTCTTCTGTTGGGGTACAGCATAGCTATTTATTATCAAATACCGTAGGGGTCAAAGAGAGATAAAATTAGAAGTGTGAACAAAGAATTCTTGAGTGCCAGGCTTCCCTTCAGTACACAGCGCTGGGGGACACACACTGGAGCACTATTTGTGGGGTGCTCCAGCACCAGCCTTTCTAGTGGGTGGTCTCAGAGGGAACAGGCAGAGGAGCTTTGTATAGGAGGTGCCTATGACTATTCTGAGATGTATGTGACAAACTCAGGAACAGCCCCTCTCAGCAGGAGGTGTTGCAGGGAAAGGGGCAGGAACTGGTGTAGTGGGGACATCCCAATTCTTTGCAGCTGTGTGGATATGAAGCATGTGCAATACTGAAACAATTTTTCCTTCCAGGGCAAAAAAGAAAAACATTGTACTCACTGTATGGGGTGTCTGAAAAAGAAGGGGAAGAATTGAAGGAAGGTGGAGTCACAAGCAGACCTGTGGCGTTGCCAGGTACCTTGGCTGGATAGATGCACAACATCCCTTTCCAAATGCTGCCTCCCTACATGGGGCTGTCCAAGTCTGTTTTCTACTTGGCTGGTTGTGCTATTGAGTCCCATTTGGAAGGATTCACATATGACCTGAGACTGTCCTCTAGATGTCTGACTCTGTCCTCTACAACATAAATAATGCAAAAACAAACATGCCAAACAGTAACCTTCACTTGTCTCCCTGACACTGCTGTTGGGAAGCGGGAAAGGAAGGAGTGAGTGTAAGCAAGCGAATGAGCAGACTGCATACTAGGCAGGCAGGAGACCAGCAAGGAGAAGCAAAGTACAGCATGAGGACCACAAGAGTAATTAAATTTTCTGTCCACACAGTTCTACGGTTTGGGACTAGGACAGTTGTCTGCTGGGGCATTGTCTCTTACAGATTCGTGGAATAGTTTGGGTTGGAAGTGACCTTAAAGATCATCTAGTTTCAACTCCCTGTTATGGAAGGGGTAATTAATTACTGCAAGGTGATATTTTAAAAATATAAATATAGTTTATTAATATTAAATATTCAGAACTCGCAGCACCCCAATCACCAATATACTAATAATAACAGGTTATTGCATCATTAGGAAACTATATACAGGTTATAATGTAGGATCTAAAAGTAACTAGTGAATATATATATTAATTGAACTCGATTAAACTGGAAGAGATGGTTTTGTGGCCAATACACCACGTGCTCACTAGATGGATACAAGGAGTGACTTTCTGCTTATGGCAGAAGGCGATTAATAATTACAAGAGGCTTTTGGTATTTACTCACAAAAAATATTATCTGACAGTACCCAAGCCTTGTAGCAGGGTTGCTGTTGGTAGCCCTCAGAGGTTTTAGAGTTTCCCTAGGCTTCTGGGTGCTGGAGAAAGGAGACAGACGACTTCTGATCTGTTCCTGGTTTTCTGGATGATTTGCGTTACCTCCAGGGCTTCCGTCTGGGTAGAAGGCTTCCAGGTGCAGGCAGGATGTCTTGCGGTGTGCAGTCTGGGCACGGTGTCACGCTGCCTATGCAGGCCGAATGCATGGAGGTATGAGAGCCTCAGCTCAGGATCAAGGAGGCAACAGGCATGGATGCAATAGCAGACACACCTTGTAATGGCAAAAGCACGCTGTGCTCCCTGCTCATCTCCTTTTATCCAATACAGCCTGAAACTAATGGGCCTTTGGACACAGGATAGCCAATCAAATGGCAGTTAGCCAAGATTTGGCCGTATTGGGTGAAGCCATAGGTTTGCTTTACCCTTTTTTTGGGCAGAACACAGCCTTGCACAAGGCAACCGTGTGCACCTTGTTTACAGCAGTTGCTGGGGAGGCCACAGATCTCAGACTTAGCAGCTCCAGGTTCTTTGTCCCTTTTCCTGTGGTTGCTTTCCCCAAAACAGAAGGAGGGAGAGCAGAAAAAGATCCCGGGGCAAACCAGGATATGTACAAGCCTAATTTGGCCTGCTTAGGCCTAACGTGACACTCCCTCTCCTCCTCCACTATGGGCAGGAACACCTCCTACTAGACCAGATTGCTCAAGGCCTCATCCAACCTGGCCTTGAATACCTTCAGGCAGGGGGCATTCATGACACCCCTAGGCAACCTGTTCCAGTGTCTCACCATCCTTGCAGTAAATTTCTTCCCAATATCAAGTCCAAATCTGCCCTCCTCAGGCTTCAGTCCATTCGCTTCCATTGTATCACTACAAACCCTTGTAAAAAAGTCCCTCCCCAGCTTTCCTGTAGTCCCCCTTCTGGTACCCAAAGGCAACCATAAGGTCATCCTGGCACCTTGTTTTCTCCAGGCTGAACAATCTCAACTGTCACAACCTGTCCCCATAGGGGAGGTGCTCCAACTCTCTGATCATCTTTGTGGCCCTCCTCTGGACCTGCAGTGTTAAGGCCAAGGAAAAGCATCCAGCTCCACCCTGGAGCAGAGCAGCTGTGCTCCCTAGTCAGGACACAGAAGCAGCTTTGGCAATCTCATGGCCATTTTTATTAAGCATAGTCCATGGCTGGAGTCTGAGGTAGGCACCATTACTACTTAGGCTTTTTGCTGTGCCACTCAACTGTCATGGCAGTATTAAGCAAATCAGTTAATGTTGCACACTGCATATTCTCTTCCTCGTGCCCCCCCCTGCTCCTTCTCTCCCAACCTAGTATGCCACGTGGAGAAGAGGATCCCTTTTTCCCACTGAATGTACTTGTGATGCAAGTATGCATTAATTGTGGATACAGTTGTATGCGGCAGGCATGCTAAAGTACCACAGCTTTGTGTGGAAGACAAATGCCTGCAGACTTAAATAGCTGAGATTTCTATCTCTCTCCTCCAGGAAAATATGCAGCATGTTGTCCCCATCTACAGACTTGGCAGAAAAAAAAGATGTTTCTTTATTTTTGTTTTCTCTCTCTAAGATACACTGAATAGGCAACTGGCCTATATGTGACTTCAATGAGAATAAGGATTCCAACAGTGGAATGTTTCTGTCAGGGTAACATTATGAGACTTTTTTCATGTATAAATGGTGGAAAAGCAGAGGTTTTTTGGTGCTTCTTCTTTTGGTCCCTTGGAACACTGCAGAGGATTTTAGGATAGACAATTAAAGATGCAGCTTGTGGACACAGAGAAAGTATTTTTTGTGTGTTAGTCTAGAATACTCTGGAATGGGAACCAGGCTGGGTGGAGTTCTGAGGTTCTCTTCTCATGCAGGTAAGTGCATTGGACAGCAACAGTGAAAGGCATCCAGGGAAAGCACATCTAGAGAATGATGGAGTGGCTGGCACAAACTTGCCTTTCAGGTAAGGACACTGCAGAGATTCGTTCCCAGAGCCAAGCTGGCGTAGGCCTGAATCTGATGGATGAGTATAGGACATTTGGAATGGTATCTTGCTGCAAAAGAACCACCTGGACAGATGGTAAAGGCCAGGCCCCAGCTCAGCTTCTGATATAGGTCCAAGAGCTAGACAGATAACTCCCTCCAAATCAACTGCGAGGCAGGGATGAAAGAGGATGGTGCACAGGGAAATAAGGAGGTCTTCAGCCTGAGAATCTTGGCATCTAGGTACCTTTGGAGTGGGGTTGTCCTGCTCCTGGTGGATTTCAAATTGATGGAAATCCAGATAAAACTGGAAAGCTTTTGTTTTGAGGAATGCAGAAAATGAAGCTGCAAGACCAAAGAAGGTGAGACTGTTCATGTGCAGGAATACTGGGTAAGTTGTTACCTTGCCAGTGATCTGGGTAAGCTTTTGCAGGCTGACTCCCTGGGTATTGCTGCCCCTATTCGGCCGAGCTATATTTTCACAGAGGTCAAAAAGGGCTCATTCCAAGCCATCCTCTTTGCACTCAGAACCTGCCTCCCCACCAGGTCACTTGCTGTCCATCACTGCTTACATTCTGCAATTAATGTTCTCACTCCTGCATGCCAGCAATCCAACTCCTTCAAGCTTTTGTAGCTTGCTTTCACAAGGATCAGATCAAGTACTTTCCTGTCCCACTTCTCAGCAGATACCAGCTCAATCTCTGTCACATCCGCACGCTCTTCCATGCACACATACACACACACAGACACGCACTTCAGCTAAGTATCTTTGGCTCCTTTCATTGCTCACAACATTAAGAGAAGTGTTTGCTTCAACGATGTGATTATTCTATGTGCAAGAAATTTGCTCTTCATTTTTCTTCTTTGGTCAGAAGAAGGCAGCTCCATGCAGAGCTTGCAAAAATGTGTTTGCAGCTTTATTAACAGTGAGCTGCATTTTATCTCTGGTGTGTGACAGGAAAGCCTAAGCCATTATTTTAAATTTTTATTTAAAAAGCAGCAACAGTCACACAAGAAAATTCACAAAAGAATGTCTGTCTCTCACCTACATAGATCATCATCATCTCCTAGCTATATGCAGAACAGCCCATTTCCCCCTCAGCCCTGTGCCCTGATGGGACTCAGTTCCTAAAGAAATGGGATTTATGATTCACACAGATTTTTAATATGCCATCAGAATGTTGCTGTGTCTGAAAAGCTATGCTGCTTCTTTCAGATCCCAGCAGACCTTCTCACCAATATTGACTTGCAGATGAAAGCTACCATGTGCCTTTAAAATAAAGAAAGATGCTGAGCTCTGTCAGTGCACAGTTGCAGGCCACAGGCATTTAGCACAGAAGTGGTGGTGCCAGGGGATTCACAAGCCTTTTACTTTGGCAGAGGATCCACAGAGCTCCAATCCCTCCTCGAATGGAGAGGAGCCATTTCTGTGCAGACCTCTGAACTTGTTTGAAGTGCAGTATCAGGTGCACATTAATGGGCAGTCACACCAGCTTGCCTTGCTCTAAACCTGCAAGTGACAAAATTAAAGTTGAATCACAAAGTCATAGAATTAACCAGGTT
>VWYK01051651.1:0-16971 GCA_013399775.1 Semnornis frantzii | reverse complement strand
TCACTACCTGACACCCTAAAAAGTCCCTCCCCAGCTTTCTTGCAGCCCCCTTCAGAGACTGGAAGGCCACAATAAGGTCTCCTTGGAGCCTTCTCTTCTCCAGACTGAACAGCCCCAACTCCCTCAGTCTCTCTTAACAGCAGAGCAGCTCCAACCCTCTGAGCATCCTCATGGCCCTTCTCTGGACACACTCCAGCATGTCCACATCCCTCTTGTAATAGGGGCTTCAGCACTGGAGGCAGTACTCCAAGTGGGTTTACCCTCACATTAAGGTAGAAAGCAGCATTGTAATCCCTGCTGCTTAATTTCACCGGCTGAAAGCATCATGTGTAACTGGCTGGATCTGGGCTGCAATCTTCGCTACTGGTTTGGGAATTTTTTTTTTTTTTGCTTAGCCTGGCCTTAAACACCTCCAGGAATGAGGCTTTCACCACCTTCCTGGGCAACCCCTTCCAGGCTCTCACCACCCTCATGGTGAACAACTTCTTCCTAACATCCAGTCTGAATCTACCCATTTCTAGCTTTGTTCCATTCCCCTCAGTCCTATCACTACCTGACACCCTAAAAAGTCCCTCCCCAGCTTTCTTGTAGGCCCCCTTAAGATACTGAAAGGCCACAATAAGGTAGGATGGCCTCAGGAGGCTGTCTCCACCCTGTTCCTGCCCCAGCACATTTTAAGCCCCTTGCCCCACTGCAGTAGTGCCTGTTGCCCCATGCCTGCCACATGTGTGAGTTCCCACCCCTGTCCTTGCAGCACTTGCTAGTCAGAAGCAGGAGCTCCCAACTCCCCACCTGTGAGCTCTGATATTCCCCAAGGCTGTTGAAGAATTCCTGCTTTTCCCACCAGCCAGGCCCCAGCTTTATCTCTGTTCCCCACTGCCATACCCACCTAGATGAACTTGTTTCATATATTCAATCAGTGCAGCTTTGTTGTCTCTCCAGAACTTCTCCAGCTGGTCTTCAGGAGGATATTTACAGCACGACAGCTCCAATGTGATTTCAAAACATTGTCCCCAGACATAGTTGTAATCCTGCATTCCACCTTAAAAGTCAAATAAAACAAGGCAGTGTTCAGCTGCAAAGAAGCACTGGGTTCAAGCTAGAAGAGAAAGAAGGGAGTCAAACTCTTGCCACTTACATCACATCTGTAAGAAAGGTAAATCAGGTAAATTATTCATCAGAGCCACACTTGTATTTACTGCCTCCCATGGAAAATCACTCCAGTTACATGTAGAGTGCTCTTTTCCACAGCAAGGTGGCATTCTGGGAATGATGAATACTATGGCTGAGGAAGGGTGGGTCATGGGATCACAGGTTGTCCTAAACCACTTTCCAGACATTTATTCAAGTACCAAAAAGCCTTTGGATTGTTGGTGTGTTTAACACTGAATAGTAAATGGTAATAATTTTTATTAAGTGATATGGCATTTATTTTTGCATTCCTCAAAAGATTTTTTGAGGCTGTCCCTGTCCCTCCCTTCCTGACCCCCATCCCTCATCTATTTCTATCCATTGATCAGATCCCCTCCCAGCCTTCTCCTCTGCAGACTAAGCAGCCCCAGGTGTTTCAGCCTCTCCTCATCAGGCAGTGCTCCGGCCCCTTCAGCATCCTTGTAGCCCTTCACTGGACTCTTTCCAGTAGATCCTTCTGATCTAAACTCATTCAAGCACTCTCAACTAAAAATATGGGCAGATAAATTCAGGAGTGGCACCGTTTGCCACTGCCAAAGGCATCCTAAGAGCCTCTTAAGGCTTTGAATTCAGACTGTGAAAGCAACAGGTGGTGGCATAGTTCAAGGGGCCTAGGTTGCATTTGGCTGCACACAATGGTCAGGGTTGGAAGTGACCTCCAAAGGTCATCTAGTTCAAGCCTCTCTGCAGTCAGCAGGGACATCCTCAACTAGATCAGGTTGCCCAAAGGCCTGTCCAGCCTCACCTTATCTCCAAGGATGGGCACAGTTCACAGGGCCCATGTTGTATTTGGCTACACATAGAATGGCCTGTGTTGGAAGTGACCTCCAAAGCTCATCCAGTCCAACCCCCTCTGCACTCAGCAGGGACATCCTCAACTAGATCAGGTTGCCCACAGCCCTGTCCAGCCTCACTTTGAATATCTCCAAGGATGGGCCCCAAGCACCTCCCTGGACAACACTGTTTCAATGTTCCACCACCCTGGTGGTGCAGAACCTGTTCCTACCATAAACAAGAACATTTATTTTGGTGACCAAACCTTGGAAAAGGAATGGTCTATGAGCAGAAGATCACTTTGTCTGAAAGGCCAAGACCTGTGTGCCACACCAGTGCCTGCACACACATGTCATCTATACAGCTCTGCAGGCCTTAGGAAAGGGCTGGGAAGCAGCCAGATTGCAACCCCTAACTGTGAGGGTCTGCAAACACTCTGGTCCTGCTCAGAGAATCTGCTTCACTGCATTTGTTTACTCCCCTCATGAACCCTGTCCTCTGGTCAAAATCCCAGCCCTCTGCTCACCAAAGATGAGGAGAACATGGTGAGAACATGGTATCTGAAGCAATAGAAGCAACAATCCTCTTCTTACCTTCCAGCTGGTACCAGGAGTAGCCGTTGGTAATGCCCTCTGGGAAGGTCTGTCTGTTGTCACAGCCAGTCCCTTTGTACATGCTGGCATGGTTGGCAGAGTAGGTTTTTGCCAGGTGAACAAAGACATCATCATCTGGAGACCTGCTATAGCCTTGTGAAGAGCCAGTAACTGCAGGACAGAGACAGCCACCATGTCACTGCCACTGCAGTGCTGCCTGGCACAGGACAAACACCTCCCAGATGGCTGCACCAGGCAGGGAACAGTCACAGAAGTGTCAGGGCTGGAAGGGATCTCAAAGATCATCTAGTTCGACCCCCTGCCATGGGCAGGGATGATTTCCACTAGCTCAGGTTGCCCAGAGCCACATCCAGCCTGGCCTTAAAAACATCCAGGCATGAGGCTTCCACCCCCTCCCTGGGCAACCCCTTCCAGTCTCTCACCAGCCTCATGCTGAAGAACTTCTTCCTGACCTCTAATCTAAACCTCCTCTCCTCTAGCGTGGGTCCATTCCCCCCAGTCCTATCACTACCATACATCCTAGAAAGTCTCTCTCTAGCTTTCTTGTAGTCTCCTGCAGATACTGGAAGGCCACAATAAGGTCTTCTCAGAGCCTTCTCTTCTCCAGACTGAACAGCCCCAACTCTCTCAGCCTGTCCTCATAGCAGAGCAGCTCCAGCCCTCTGGTCATCCTCATGGCCCTTCTCTGGACACCTTCCAGATCTTTCCTCTAACAGTGGCTCCAGAACTGGATGCAGTACTCCAGGTGGGGTCTCACCAGAGCAGAGTAGAGGAGGAGAATCACCTCCCTCACCCTGCTGCCCACACTTTTCTTCATGTAGCCCAGGCTCCGGTTGTGTCTCTGGGCTGCCAGAGCACACTGCTGGATCATTCTGAGCTTCTCATCCACAAGCAGCCCCAGGTCCCTCTCCCCAGGGCTGCTCTCAAGCCAGTCCCCGCCCAGCCTGTATCGGTGCTTGGGACTGCCCTGAACCAGGGGCAGGAGCTTGCACTTGGTCTTGCTGAACTTCATGAGGTTGGCTTGTGCCCACCTCTGCAGCCTGTCCAGGTCCCTCTGGATGGATCCCTTCCCTCCAGACTTTGACAAGCCCCTTTTGATGGGGCTTGTGAAAGTCTGTCTATCCCAACTCAAAACCTGGAAAACCCTTGCAGAACTCCTCTATAAATGTTGCTTTTGCATAGCTAATGCTCCTAAAGCAAATCAGCTGTGGATAAGAGACTTTACTACTTGCTCACCTGAGTTACCATTGTCAAAGGTGTAACTGGCAACCAGGGCACCCCCGTGCAAATTTGCTGAAAGAACAAAGGTTTCATTTTTTATCCAGTTGATGACTGCTTGAGTCTCTGGCTGAATGTCAGCATTGTTATTCTCAAAGGCATCAGGAAAGTTTCGGTTCAGGTCTTCTCCGTTCTTGTTGTACCTTGGGAAGAGAGAAGGCATTCCAGTGACTGTTGTGCCTATAAGCACTTCCACGTGGCCAGCCTCCCAGCACTCAAGGTCTGTGGCATGCTAGTGGGAACAGGCAAGGTGACCACTGCAAATCACAGAATGGTTTGGGTTGAAAGAGACCTCCAAAGCTCATCCAGTCCAACCCACTCTGCAGTCAGCAGGGACATCCTCAACTAGATCAGGTTGCCCACAGCCCTGTCCAGCCTCACCTTCAATATCTCCAGCACCCAACCCCCTCCCTGGGCAACCTGTTGCAGTGTTCCACCACCCTCGTGGTACAGACCCTGTTCCTAACATCCAATCTCAATCTGCTTTGCTCTAGTTTGAAGCCACTGCCCTCATCCTGTCCCTGCAGCCCTTTGCAAACAGTCCCTCTGCAGCCTGATTGTAGCGCCCTTCAGGTACTGGCAGGCTGCTCTGAGGTCTCCCCAGAGCCTCCTCTTCTCCAGGCTGAACACCCCCAGTTCCCCCAGCCTGGCTTTATAGCAGAGCTGCTCCAACTCCCTGACCATTTTCATGGCCCTGCTCTGGACCTGCTCTATCAGCTCCATGTCCTTCCTATACTGAGGGCTCCAGAGCTGGATGCAGCACTGCAAGTGAGGTCTCAGCAGAGCGAAGTGGCAGAATCCCCTTTCTGATCTGCTGGCAATGCTCCTTTGGATGCAGCTCAGGCTGTGATTTGCCTTCTGGGCTGCAAGCTCACAATCTGCTCATGCCCAGCTCAAGCACTAAGGAGATGGATGTCTGCTCAGTTTCTATCAGCACTGCAATTCCCAGGGGATACAGTAAGACAATTCTGTGGTATTCCAGGTAGAAACAGCAAATAATATTCAACATGCATATAGCATGCCCCCACCTACATGAGTAGAAAGCCCTAAGCCAGATAAAAAGGATGTTGTCTGTCTTGTCTTTCTGTGGTTTTCTCACTTGTATAAGAGAAGAAGGTGACTACTGGATGGCTGTGTCCCTTGTACTGTGCTGCCACTGTGGACAATGAGCAGAAAGTGACTGAAACATAGGATGTGTTCTCTTCTCCCTGTACATAAGAGTCCAGCCTCTGCAGATGTTTTCCTCTTTCTCCTCTCAGGTCAGCAGAGGGAGTATTTTAAATTCAGTTAAACTGTGTATTTGACAGTGAGGGGATGAGAAACACCACCCTCCATAAAAGTCTCATCTATTTGCTGAGAAGTAAATTTGTCTCCTAATAAAAAGGAAGATCTATGCTGGTCACCCCAAGAACTAAAGCTACCTGTTCACTCCCTTCTGAGGCTGCCCTGGCCAGTGAGCCAAGGAAACTTCTAGCTCATGAGTTTGCTGTTTCTGCCTATTCCAATTTTGTCCCTCTGGGGTTTCTTCCAATTCTCTCCCTCTCCCTCTTCTAGCTTGTTAAGCTTCTCCTCCCCTTTTTGGTCTCTGCAAGAGTTAGATTAAGGAATGCAAAAGCAGCACGGGATGCAATGCTAGGTTATATTTCCTTCTGCCTTTTTTGGGTAGCACTACTATTAGCACAGCATCTATTACAGGTGGTTCTGCTTGCGTAACTCCTCCCTCTTACTAAATCTGCATTCAATGTGGTCTTGAAGCACATTTCTAGAGATCCATTCACCAAGCTCAGACACACCTCTTTCTCATTAAGAAGAGTTACAGGGCTCTCCAGTTGAAATAGATCCTTGTGGGTGGGGTTTTCCTTCCTCTTGTTAGTAGTATCCTAAAGGTCTAAATAGGTAATTGTGCTTCTATTTGCAATCTAGGTCTCCTGCCTCAAAGCTTAGGTCACTAGACCGTTCTGACCAATTTTCTTCAGCTGCACCACATATAAACACCAGCCTGACTCAGCCTTCCAAAAACTCCATGCTGTAACAGCCAAAATTAGCCCTAACACATCCCCTAGGCTGTCCTCTCCACCAAGTATGATTCAGTATCTTGGTTATCTCCCATTATTAACCCCCACCCATTTCCTTTACCTGCTGCCACCCTCCTAAGCCACCCTTACCTTCCTCGTGTGTAATAACAATCAGGCACTTTGGTTGCTTCAAATCCATCAGGATTCATTGTTGGCATGATATGGATCCGGGTGTTATTGAGTAACCTGGTAACAACTGGGTCACGACTGTAGCTGCTCACCAGGAAGTCTATCAAATGCAGCAGGATTTCCCTCCCAACAGTCTGCATGAAGAAGCACAGATTGGATTTTAAGTCTGCTATGGAAGAGCGTCGACGCTAGAAAAAAAAAAACCCAAAACCACTCCTGCACTTGCAGCTTTTTTTTACTGGATCTAGGGGTCCTAGTGGATGGGAGGTTGACCACAAGCCAGCAATGTGCTCTGGTGGTCAGGAGGGCCAATGCCAGTCCAGGGTGGATTAGTCACCAGGGTGGTCCTGCCAGTGCCAGGACAAGGGGCAATGGGTGGGAGTTGAGGCATAGGAAGTTCCATGGAAACATGAGGAGAAATTTTTTTCCCTGTGAGGGTGAACATAAGGAAAAACTTTTTCCATGTGCGAGTGGCAGAACCCTGAACCAGGCTGCCCAGAGGGGTTGTGGAGTCTCCCTCTCTGGAGATACTCAAAAGCTCCCTGGATGTGTTCCTGTGTGATCTGCTGTAGGTGCTCCTGCTCTGGCAGGGGGTTGGAGTAGATGATCTTTCAAGATCCCTTCCAGGCCCTGACATTCTGTGATTCCAAAGACACCCATCTGGGGGCTGGACTAGATGACCTTTGGACATCTTTTCCAACCGGACCATTCTATGATTCTAGATTCTGGTTGACAGAGTTTTATGCTGTCCCATAAAGTAATTTGCTAGACAACAGGAGTTACTGGAGGGTTTTCACAAGGGTTTTAAACCTAGACCAAGCAGAGCTTTTTCTGTGACAGGAAAGTGACTGTGTCAGTGGCACTGCTTAAACCCTGCATAGGTTTAAACCCTGCGTCTCCTTATCAAAACCTAAAACTGTGCCAGCTGCCTGTTGAGGACCATGTGGGCCTAGAAATGCAGTACTGCATAACCTCAGCTGCTCTGCAGACTCAGCTCTGTGCTGATGCCCCCAGGGATCCTGGGCCCCCAACATGGCACCACCATGGTGCTGTGGAACATGATTTTTTTTCTTGCTGATCCCACAGAATCACCCAGGTTGGCAAAGCCTCTCAGAGTCACCACGTCCAACCTAGAACCCTACTCTACAAGATTCACCTTAAACCATAGCCCTAAGCACCACATCCAAACAACCCTTAAACACATCCAGGGTGGGGGACTCCACCACCTCCCTGGGCAGCTCATTCCCGTCCCTGACCACTCTCTCCATGAAAAACTGAAACATGAAAAACTTTTTCCTAAAGTCCAATCTAAATCTACCCAGTCTCATCTTGAGGCCATTCCCCCTTGTTCTGTCTCCAATTACCTGTGAAAAGAGACCAGCAGCAGCCTCTCTGCAATGTCCCTGCAAGTAGCTGTAGACAGCAATGAGGTCTGCCCTCAGACTCCTCTGTTTCACACTAACCATCCCAGCTCCTTCACTTACTCCTTAAAAGATTTATTCTTGAGGCCCTTCCCCAGCTTTGTTGCCCTCCTCTGGACCTGCTCCAGCACCTCCACATCACAGGTTCACAGGATGTCAGGAGTAGGGAGGGACCATAAGAGATCGAGTCCAATCCCCCTGCCAGAGCAGGGCAACGGAATCTAGCACAGGTCACACAGAAACACATCCAGGCAGGGCCGGAAAGGCTCCAGAGGAGACTCCACAACCTCTTTGGGCAGCCTGTGCCAGGGCTCTCTCAGCCTTACAGTCAAGAAGTTCCCCCTTGTGTTACACTGGAACCTCCTGTGCTGCAGCTTCCATCCATTGCTCCCTGTCCTATCCCAGGAAGCAAGTGAGCAGAGCCTGTCCCTGCCCCCAGCCCTCAGATATTTATAAACATTTATTAAATCCCCTCTTAGTCTTCTATTCTCCAGATGCATCTCTCTCGTATTCCCTTTCATGGGAAGTCGACTTGAACACAGCATCAAGAGAGGCCCCACAGACACTTCTGTTATATTCTCTGTTGCTTTGCTTTGATTTAATGCCACGAGCACAGGCACTGAGGAATTCAGGCAGGTAGATGTAAAGAAGCCCTTAGAAAAACAGCTGGAAGGACACTTCCCTGGAGCTTTTGGATGAAGGAAAGGCAGTGGCAGAGAGCAAGCAAACCACATTTTTCTTCCTGTAGGTTTGTATAGGTTGTGAAAGCTGGCAGGACATCTCCCTTTCATCTGCTCTATCAGATTGCAAGCAAAACAGTGGCAAGTTCCAGCAAGTTAAGAACAATCCTGTTCTGCCCCAGAAACCAACTAGCAGTGTTCATTCACTGGACCTTACTTTCCAGGAGCACCTTCCGTAGCACTGTCACCTGTGCCTCAAGGGTGCTGTAGGGTTCCTAAGCCCTGGTTGGGATGGGAACAAATCAAGACTTGCAACAAGATGTACTCTGGAGGCAATTTAGCTCTACTTTATCTCCAAGAACCAAGCCTGCTAAATCACTGCAAGCTCTACTTCACAGAGGTTGGAAGGGACCTCCAGAGATCATCCAGTCCAACCTCCCTGCCAAGACAGGATCCCCTAGGGTAGCTCGCTCAGGAACGCATCCAGGTGGGTTTGGGAAGACTCTACAACCTCTCTGGGCAGCCTGTGCCAGGGCTCTGATGGAACAGAGCTACAGCATCTAACATTCAGAATGAGTCTTGCACCACTAAAATGAGAATATTGTAAAAAATTGGTTCTCTGTTCTAAGTGAGGAACTTGGGAGTGGCACTGCTGAGTGAACCTGGCATCGCAGATAAACTTCTTCCTGCTTTCAGACTTGTTCAGGCTAAGGTGAGAGGGAGGTGAAATCAGGCAGGGGAAAAAGGAATGCTTCTCCACAGCTGCTATCTGCACAAATACCTTGGTGAATTTTCATACTGGTACATTTTCAGTGGCAAATCCTGCTTTGGGTGTTCAGGAACAGGACTATCAGCCAGCAGGAGCTCTGCCTGCAGGAGCTGGGCTGGTACACGACAGAGCAAGGAGGGCTGAGTGTAGCTGCTGTGCAGGATGGGAGCAAACCATGTCTTGCCAGTTAGCTGGCATTGCTGTTTATCGCAGGAGAAACTACTAAACAACTCTGCTAAGATGCAGATCACACCATTTTAAAGTGCCATGCTTGAAGGCAGCCACAATGTCCAAGCTGGCCCCCAATCAATTCTGACATGTCCTTTGTGCAGGGGAAAAGAATGATCTTCACAGAATCACAGAGCTGTCAGGGTTGGAAAGGACCTCAAGGATCATCTAGTTCCAACCCCCCTGCCGTAGGCAAAGACACCTCACACTAGATCAGGCTGTCCACAGCCTCATCCAGCCTGGCCTTAAAACCGTCCAGGGATGAGGCTTCCACCACCAACCTGGGAAACCTGCTCCAGTATCTCACCACCCTTATGCTGAAGAACTTCTTCCTATCATCCAATCTCAATCTACCCACTTCTAGTTTTGCTCCATTCCCCCCAGTCCTATCACTACCTGACACCCTATAAAGTCTCTCCCCAGCTTTCTTGTAGCCTCCTTCAGATACTGGAAGGCCACAATAAGGTCTCCTGGGAACCTTCTCTTCTCCAGACTGAACAGCCTCAACTCTCAGCCTGTCTCCATAGAAGAGCAGCTCCAGCCATCTCATCATCATTGTGACCCTTCTTTGGACATGCTCCAGCACATCCATATCTTTCCTTCTCACACCCTGCCCTCCAGCTGACTTGTTCCTAAGCTTCTCAACTTCTGCTGATAGGTCCCATTGGTTTCCTGCACTTGTGGCTGCCTTCATCCAGTGACCTGCCGGGGGCAGCTGCATTACACAAATGTGTATCTTGGGCCAGTAAGTAAGTGGGTTTCACTAGACATTACAGCAAATGGGTTTTGAGAAGGGGGAGGGAGAACATACCTAATCTCCTGCATTGCCAGCAGGTTTCAGAACAGCACCTGAGTACCTGAAAGCAGACTGCTCTGCAGATTTGATAAATTTACTCTGTGAAATCTAAGAAGGGATGCAGCACAAGGCAGCTCAGGTCCAGCTCTGGGTGACAGACATCTTGGAAAGCACAGGGAGTAAGAAGCAAAAAAAGAGAAATCAGCCAAATCATGACCCTGGGCATGACAGATAATGCAAACAGACTTGGAAGCAGCAAGAATGAACTTTCCACAGAGAGGGCTAAACACAGTCAAGACTGGACTCCTCCCTGGAGAAACTGGGAAAGTGCCTCATAGAATCAGTCAGGGCTGGAAGGGACCACAAGGATCAGCTAGTTCCAACCCCCCGCCATGGGCAGGGACATCCTACCCTAGATCAGGCTGTCCACAGCACAGTTAAGCCTGGCCTTAAACACCTCCAGGGATGGGGCCTCAACCACCTCCCTGGGCAACCCATGCCAGGCTCTCACCACTCTCATGGTGAAGAACTTCCTCCTCACATCCAGTCTGAATCACCCCACCTTCAGCTTTGCTCCATTCCCGCAGTCCTGTCACTACCTGACAGCCTAAAAAGTCCCTCCCAAGCTTTTTTGCAGGCCCCCTTCAGATACTGGAAGTTTCTCTCTGTGCATCTTCAGCTATCAGTTTCCTTGTGTGCCCCAGAGGAAGAGTGTCAGCAGGAAAGGCTCTCAGGGATCCCCTGGCAGAGCCTCGTGTGTGTCAGGGTCTGGAAGCGCACTGAGGCAGAGGGTGTGACTGCCCCTTCTGTCTACACACACTTCAACTCACTGACTATTGCCTCTGGTATGGCTGCATCAGCAGCCTGCTCACCTACAGAAGGGCTTACTCAATAAGTCCTAGTGGCAGCCACTTAAAAGATTGAGGTTAGCTCCAATTGCACACCTGTTTTGTGACACTTCACTGCAGCACCTCTGTTTTTACAACTTCTTTTACAACTTCTTTTGTTGCCACATGACAGAGACCTCTGAGCAGGGTACTCCGCCCATTTCATGACTAAAATTGCTTCCTTAAACATGACACGGTTTGGCTTTGGTTTGTTTGGTTTTGGGTTTTTTTGTTTTTAAAGTTGAACTATGTTGAAAATAAGATCCAAACTATCAAGTAGGACCTGTTTCAGAGGAGCAAGTTCTTGCCAGCCTCCTTGATCTGGCTGCTCTATAGACCTAGTGCAGTATAGCAGGCACAACCCTGCCTAAGGAAGTGGATTTGCAGCAGAAAGATCACAGAAAACATTCAGGTTGGAGAAGCCCCTCAGGATCAACAAGTCCAACCCAGAACCCTACTCTACAAGGTTCACCCTAAACCATATCCCCAAGCACCACAGCCAAACAACCTTTAAACACATCCAGGGTTGTGGATGTGTTTAATCCACCACCATGTGTGAATCCACCACTATGTGTGAATCCACCACCTCCCATGGTCCATCCTGGTTTACCACTTAAATGCCACATTTAGAATCATAGACTTGCACAGTTGGTCAGATTGTGTATTCTGCTCCATTTATGGCTTAGGAGTATTTGGGAGACTTGGTTGAGGTTGATGTTAAGTGGAATGAGCTCTTTCCCAGAGAGCAACATGTGAGCGCACGCACCGAGGAGGAGAAGATCTTTCAAACCTAGGACAAGAGAGGCTGCTCCTTAATTCAGACTCAAGAGCTGCACTTGCACAGCAGCCAACTTCTCCCTCATCTTCCTCAGTGCAGACTTGACAAATGCTTCACAGGCTTATACATTTGTGGAGTCCACTTTGATCAATGTCTCACATAGCTGCAAGCGACTCATCTAACTAATTTTAATCAGTTTTAATCTGCCTGGGATTAAACAAAAAAGTACTGCTAAAAAAATGGTGTCCATCTTCACAGAGACACACAAAGCATGGGAGCAGTCCATCTCTGGGGACCAGTCTTGTTCAGCATCTTTGTTGGTGACATGGACAGAGGCATTGAGTGCAGCCTCAGCAAGTTTGCTGCTGACACCAAGCTGTGTGGTGTAGCAGACACGCTGGAGGGAAGGGATCCATCCAGAGGGACCTGGACAAGCTGGAGAGGTGGGCACAAACCAACCTCATGAGGTTCAACAAGACCAAGTGCAAGGTCTGGGTCAAGGTAATCCCAAGCACAAATACAGGCTGGGCAATGCCTGGCTGGAGAACAGCCCTGAGAAGAGGGACTTGGGGGTCCTGGTGAATGAGAAGCTCAACATGAACCAGGAGTGTGCACTTGCAGCCAAGAGAGCCAACCAGATCCTGGGCTGCATCAGAGGAAGTGTGGCCAGCATGGCAAGGGAGGCGATTCTCCCCCTCTACTCTGCTCTGGTGAGACTCCACCTGGAGTACTGCATCCAGTTCTGGAGCCACTATTACAAGAAAGATATGGACATGCTGGAGCGTGTCCAGAGAAGGGCCATGAGGATGCTCAGAGGGCTGGAGTATCTCTCCTATGAGGACAGACTGAAGGAGTTGGGGCTGTTCAGTCTGGAGAAGAGGAAGCTCCCAGGTGACCTTATTGTGGCCTTCCAATATCTGAAGGGGGCCTACAAAAAAGCTGGGGAGGGACTTTTTAGGGTGTCAGGTAGTGACAGGACTAGGGGGAATGGAGCTAAGATACTAAGATCCTAATCTAGGGCAAAAGTTCAATCAGTTTGGAAACAGTCATCACAAAATAAAAGCATTTAGAATTTGGCTGGTCAGGTCTTACAGTATTAAAATTAACCTTAAAGAAAAGGAAATCTTTCTAGTTTGGAAGAAAGAAAAAAAAAAAAAAAGGCAAAACAAAACTCCCTTCATAGTATCATGTACCCAAGATTATATTATTAGACCTTCTTTGTTGGGCAGCTTTCCAAATAACCTACATTTTTACTTCCAACAGCATATTATGAGCAGTCTGCACACAAGCAATTCAGGTTCCCTCTCAGCTCTTAGATTTTAGGAGTCAAAACAAAAAACAAACAAAAAAAAAAAAGTAATTTGTCTGATCATGGCAGGTTAGAAGGGCAGCATCACCCTGCTACACCTGAGAACAGAACTTTGCTCACTTTGTATGATTTATGGGAAGAATCACTGAAGTACAAGAAACCTAACTAGATGAATGAAGTCATAATCCTGCAATGTTAAGTTAGGAAAGACCTACAGAACACAAGTTGAAGCCTGTTGTACAGTTAGTGCAAAGCTTATCTGCTTAATGTAAGGGTAGTTGAATCTTTCCCCAGCGACTAGACCAGCAGAACCTTAGATTATGGGAAAACAGAGCCAAGTTCTCCAATACTTCTTTATGTAAGGAATTCATTTCCTGCCATCTGAAACACATTTATAGTCAGATAGGAGAAACAAACACCAACTACGTGCTACATCCATAGGAAAAAAACCCCCAAGCCACCAACAACCCAAAAAACAAAATGCCACACACACAAAAAAACCCTAATCACCAACAAAAAAAAAAACCCACACAAAACACAAGCAAAAAAAATCCCAAAATAACCCATCCCCCTCAAAAAAAATTAAACAAAACCAACCAAACAAACAAAAAAGAAGACAAAACCCCCAAACATAAGGCAAAGATCATTATAAGGCTCTGAAAAGGAGGAATGGTTTTTATTTCCAGAATCTTCTGTAGGTGCATGCTTGGTCTAATGAACAAGCTAGGATGTAACATGGCACTTAGTGCTGTATGGTACTCGGGCAGCTCAAGAATCAACCCTGCACAAACTCAGACACAGTACCAGATGCTTAAAAAAAGGCAAGCAAGTAAAAGAAAAAAAAATATTCTTGCCTCACTTCTTCATAATTAATATAAAAATTTAAATCATAGAATCCTGAAATCCTAGGCAGTGATCCATGTTTCCTGCTCTCCAGCAATTCCTGACTCTATGGGTATGCAAACTGTGCACATCTCTAGTCAAAGCTCCTTGGGCATATCCAGCTGAGCAGTGACAATGGCAGGAGTGTTTCCTTGTGGAGGTCTCAACAGGCCTTCTGCTGTCCAGCAATGTTAGATTGAATCTCAAAATGTCAGGAGTTGGAAGGGACCTCCAAAGTTCACCCAGTCCAGTCCCCCTGCCAGAGCAGCATCACCTAAAGCAGATGACACAGGAATGCATCCAGGTAGGGCTTGAGTATCTCTAGAGAGGGAGACTCCACAAGCCCCCTGGGGAGCCTGTTTGAGAGCCAGGCCATCCTGAATGAGATCATATCCTGCCTTCCATCTCTTCCCCACTGCAGCTGGGTTATCTGTAGCTATAGGTTTGCAATTCAGCAGCCTACAGGGACTGTCATACCAAGCCTCAGTTCCTAGGTACTCTTGACTACTCTGCTGACACACACCAGGGGTTTCTGGAGCTGCAAACCCTATCTTGGGCATCCAGTAACACAAGTACTCATTTGAAATGATGAATCAGCTTCCTCCCACACAAGGAGTCAGGCTCCCAGCAGAGTCATTAAGCATAGCCACTGTCAAACAAGGCAAAACTAGTCTAAGCTGAGGAAAATTCTTGGCACGTAATGTCACGAGCGCCTGTAGGCATGCAAGTGCTCACACACACACTGGTAACAGCAACAGCTTGTGGTAAAAGTTATGCTTCACATAGGATACACTTCCTGCTCTAGCTGACTTTCTTACTGTTGGGAATTCTGTCCAGTGCATTTATTTATTTATGTATTTAAAAATTTGCCATCACTGTTGAATTCTTTGCCTTTCACATGAAAGTCTGCATAGGAGTATATTGTTTAGTTTAACCTAATCCTAAACATCTGCCCAGGGAAGTGGTTGAATACATCATCCCTGGAGGTATTTAAAAGACTTGTAGATGTGGTACTGAGGGACAGGGTGTAGTAGTGGACTTGGTAGTTTGATGTTAATGGTTGGACTCAATGACCTCAGAAGTCTTTTCCAGACTAAATGATTCTGTGACTGATATAAGCAGATAAAGCTAAAGAATAAGGGAAATGGAAAGCAAGAAAGTATTACAGAACTGAATCCTTGAGTCTTTCTGTTCCAGATTCATTTGCTACACCAGGAAGATCCATAATCACTATTTCCTCTTTTATCATTAATAAATGGACATTAATTCCAGAGCAAATTAATCCTGAAATTGCTTTCTGTTTTCTACTCCCTTTGTTATGTAAGGCCAATCAAGATATTCCTAGCTTAAAAGGTTCCCAAGAGGCATCTTCTTCCAAAAATAAGTAATTCGATGCTTGACAGCAATTATTCTTCAATCTTAGAACTTTAAAAATGCATCCCATCTGTCATACATGTGGTGAGACACTGGAACAGGTTGCCCAGGGAGGTTGTGGATGCTCCCTCCCTGGAGGTGTTCAAGGCCAGGTTGGACAAGGCCTTGAGTAACCTGTACTAGTGGGAGATGTCCCTGCTTATGGCAGGGGGTTGGAACTAGATGATCCTTGAGGTCCCTTCCAACCTCACAAGAAAAAAAAAAATACTTCAAGCTTAGGCAGTAACAATGTACAAGCAAACTACTGTGTTTGACTCGCTGCCAGGGAAGTTAAACTCTCTGGGTTTACTCACATAGAGAAGCTCTCTACTTCAGAGACATCTTAGGGGTAGGAATGGAGGATCCTTCACCTTGATGCAAAGCCTCCTAAAACCATAACAAACCCTTCCTCCAAAACAGGGGAACTTAATTCTTTAAACCCCTCTAAAATACACACTCATTAGGTCCTCTCTGAGGTATGCCAAACCTCAATAATAAGTAGCACATGCTTGAAAGAAGTTCACTCTAAACCTGTGGTTAAGTGTATTTGGTATAAAAGACATTGCAGAAGTTGAAACCTACCTCATCCCCGTGCATATTAGCAACATACTTGAACTCTGGGATGCCAATCTTATGTTGGGCTGGAAACCTTCCCAGAACAAGAACCCACAGGTCTCTACCTTTAAGAGGGGAAGGGGAAAAGACATTTTTTAAACAGCTGTAAAATTATACAAACACAAAATAAATAAAGTGGGCAAAATAAGAGTTGGTCATGCAGACCACCACAGAAATTCTCATATTTCATTGCTTCCCAGTCACTCCTATAGGGAACACATCAAAGCTAGCTGTGGGACTTTTCTTCTATGAGTAAATGCTGTATTAGTTACAGGAATAAATGTGGTTTGTTTTCTGACCAACAGTGTGCAGTGAGCCTTGCAATCTGAAAAGCATTTAACCAGGGCTAGAAAATAGTTTGGGAAGTTTTGGGGGTTTTGGTGTTTGGTCTTCAAGTGATGAAAAAAATATTTAAAACGGAAAAAAAAATATTTAAAACGGAAAAAAAAAATATTTAAAACGGAAAAAAAAATATTTAAAACTGAAAAAACTCTTCCTGCCTCCTGCCAAAAAACAAAAAAAAAAAAACAAAAAACCAACCAAACCATAGGAGTTTCCTGAAATACATACAGAAGTTTTGATTATCATAAAGAAACAGCATCTTTTTTTTTTTTTTTTTTTTTTAAATTAAAGGGAACACATAAAAACAAAACACATTCAGGGGTTACTGCTCAGAGAGATATCAGGCAGGGCTGTATCAGAGACACATTCCAAAGGAAACAACAGCAGAGAAAGAATTAAACAGCCACAGAAAATGTGTTAGTTGGGACAGCTAAAAGCTACAAAGGCAGCTGAGCTGTAAGTACCAAACCAAGCAAACAGACGTGCTGGGATGTGTGGTGAGGGAGGAGGCAATTTTTGTTAGTATTCTCAGTGCTATTGTGGCATTTCAGATCTCATTTGCAAGGCTGTGCTTCCCACTGATCTGCTCAGTGAGGTAGACAGCTCTAGTTACAGTAGATGGCAGCAAGGAAACTGGACAGGCTGCCTGATAATAGCAGTCACAGCCTAAGGATTGCTAAAGCCCAAACTCTCCCTGTCCTCAGATTGCTGGAACCCACGAACTGTCTCAGAAGACCAGCCATCATTGTTCCTCACAGGATCACAGGCTCAGCTCACAGGATGTCAGGGG
>VWYK01051646.1:0-11402 GCA_013399775.1 Semnornis frantzii | reverse complement strand
AAGTCCTGTTTGTGCCAGTGGGATCTTCCTTGGTTAATTTAGGTGCACAGCTTCATAGAGTTGTTTATATGGGGAAAGACCTTCAAGATCATTGAGTCCAACCATTAACCCTACTCTACTAAGTCCACCACTAAGCCATGTCTACATCTGTTTGGCTTTTAAAGTCATGCAGGGACTCCTCCACCTCCCTGGGCAGCTTGTTCCAATCCCTGACCACTCTTATAGCAAAGACATTTTTCCTCATCTCCAACCTAAACCTCCCCTGGTCCAACTTTCCTCTCATCCTGTTACTAGGGAGAAGAGCCCAAATCCTCTCTGGTTCCAATGCCCCTTCAGGGAGTTGAAAAAGGTCTCCCCTCAGCCTCCTCCATTCTACACAGCCCCAAATTTCCCTCTGGATCAGGCATTTCAGGTTGTTATTTCTGCTGGCAGTTGTCAAGGGAGTGCTTGGTCTGTGACATTTGGTTGCACAACTTCCTGTGGCCCCTTTGGGAGTGATGATCTCCTCAGTGAGGGCTGGATGGAGGTCTCTGAGGTGACCTGAGAGGGGTTTTCAGGTGTAGTGTGATCCATTGACTCCCTTTGACTGGGAAGAAGCAGGGCTAGGAGACACAGCTGGTTGAGCAACTCTGCAGCTGAACCTCTCCTTGTATGGAAAAGGCATTACAAAGAGAAAAGAAATTAAAGATAAAGTCTTGTCTAAAGAGACAAATGACCAGCAGGATGCTGAACCTCTTGCACAGCATTTCTGATGACTGAAATGTTTAATATAAGGGGGAGCTGGCTCCTGCTGTTAGTGCATCAGTAAGAAATGAGGAGATGTTGAAAACTTCTATTATCTGATTTATTTATTTCCCTGGGGGAATTGCAAGAGCCCAGCACTGAGAGGTGACCTCCTGCTTACAACCTCTTGTGAAGGACAAGGAGATAAATGGTGATCTTCCATGTTTTTTGCAGAAGAGAATCATTGAACCATGAAAATGGGAAAATACCTCTAAGATCATCAAGTCCAACCAACCCCCAACAGCTCCATAACCACTACACCATGTCCCAAAGTGCCACATTTACTCTCTTTTTTTGAACACCTCCAGTATCACCATAAACACTAAACTATGGCCCAAAAGTGCCCTGTGCTTTAGAACACCTCCAGGGATGGTCTTGATGATGAAAAGCTCAAGATGAGGCTGCAGTGTGAGTGCAGCCCAGACAGCAACTGAGTGCTGGGCTGCAGCAAGAGCAGTGTGGGCAGCAGGGCAAGGGAGAGGATTCTGCCCCTTTGCTCTGCTCTCATCAAACCCCACCTGCAGTCCTGTGTGCAGTTCTGGAGCCCCCAGCACAGGAAGGACATGGAAGTGTTGGAGCCAGTCCAGGGGAGGCCACCAAGATGCTGAGAGGGCTGCAGCAGCTCTGCTGTGAGGACAGGCTGAGAGAGTTGGGGCTCTGNCCCTGGGCAGCCTGTTCCAAGGCATGACTGCTCTTAGGACATCTTTCCTAGTACCCAACCTGCCTATGGCAGGGGGTTGAAACTGGCTGAGCTTTGAGGTCCCTTCCAACCTATGACTCCACCTCCCTGGGCAGCCTGTTCCAAGGCATGACTGCTCTTAGGACATCTTTCCTAGTACCCAACCTAAACCTCCCCTGCTGCAACTTGAGACCTATTGTGATTGTCCTTATCCCTTGATACTTGAGATGAGAGTGACACTAACCTCACTCTAAGCTCCTTTTAGGGAATTTAGAGAATCAGAAGGTCTCTCCTCAGCCTCTGCCACACTGAACACCCTCAACTCCCTCAGCTGCTCATCACCAGCCCTGTTCTTTACCAGCTCAGTTGCCCTTCTCAGGACATGCTCCATACCCTGAAGAGCTGTGTGTGCTGGTTGGAGAAGGATGATGTTTGACTATCAGACTGTGTGGTGTGGTTCTTGCCTGCTCTTCAAAAGCCCTTCCAGGGGTGCATGAGCAAGGTGTGTGAGACTGGTCCATGGTTCTGGGACCAGGCAGTGAGCTGCTTTTGGGTGACACAGGGGAAGGGATGGTGACTGTTGCTCGTGGTCCTGCAGGAGGGTGGCAATGCTGCTCGGTGAGCCATGTGTTGGGCTTTACCTTCTGTGGAGACCAAGGGGACAACCAAAGGAGGATGACTGCTCTGGGAACTGGTGGGGTGTCACTGTGGGATGTTCTGGGGGGGCTGAGAGACTCTGTAGGGATTTAGTGCAGGCTTGAGCATGTCTGCTGCAGCTTCACATAGAAATGAAGTTTCTGGGTTGGAAGGGACTTCTGCAGGTCATCCAGTCCAACCCATCTGCTGTGCAGCTCCTAGCTGGGGAGACACACACCTAAGATCAAGGATGAGGCCTTGAGTGACCTGTACTGGTGGGAGGTGTCCCTGCCTATGGCAGGGGCTTGGAACTAGATGATCCTTGAGGTCCCTTCCAACCTTACCATTCTAAGATGGAGCAAGCACACATTGCTGTGAGCAGGAGGACACTCACTACCAGGTTTAGGATGTCAGCGTTGTGATAAATGAAGAAACTGCCTACCTATAAATGGAGAGTCTTGAGAAGAGGGAAAGGTCTGCTGCAGAGAGCACTTGTGCTGATGTAGGCTTTGTTGTCCTTGGGAATGAGCTTTGTGCCTCCTGAAGAGCTATGAGAGGTCTCTTTCCATACAGAGCAGCTCTTCTCATCCCTGTTTGCTGAGAGCTGGCGCTCGACGCCTTCCAGTTTGCAGCAGCTCTGAAGTTGGAGGTGCTAAGCTGTGGGGGTTGAGGTTATTTCCCCCTCCTTCTTTTCTTGCTTTGTTCCTAGGCTGTTTGTTTAGGTAATGGCTTGGAAATTACATCACTAAACCTGCCTGTCACACTTTGCTACCAGTGAAGTCTAAGCAGTGCCTTTGGCATTTGGGGGGATGCTTCGCTTCACGAGGGATGTGGTTCAGAATCGACTTCTTGAACTAATGGGCAGCATAATCCTCTGTGTGTGTTTTAAGTGGGGCTGTGCAGATTTTTTCTCACCTTGAAGATGCCCTGCACAGTGCATTACTGGTGTGAAATAAAAGCAAATGCTTCACATCAAATGGGAAGGCAGCCTTTGAACGGGTGAGAGGTTGGAACCCATTTCTTTCCCTAGCTTGTGTTGCTTCGCTGTGACCTAAGCATGAAACATAATTAGGCTCCCTAGGAAGTGAATATTTGAGCCTGAAATGCATCTTGGAGATAGAGAACTGGGAGGAAAGCAACCTTTTCAGATGCAGAATGAGTCTCAGGGATTTGTCTCCCACCAGCATCTAGATCACAAAGTTCAGAAAACTGCCGCAGAAGCACCTCCTTGAGGGTGAAAGGTTTGTGAACAAACCAGGCAACTTCTGCAACCTCTGCTTGCTTTCTTCTGCCCTGTGCATGAGAACACAGCCTTTACTTACAGCATCCTCTGTCCTTTTCCTTGAGTTTCTTCCCTTCTGTGAAGGCACTGAATGAATGTCCCTTAGTGACCTATTTTCATAGAATGGAAGAGACCTTAAAGATCCTTCAATTGGAAGGAGCCTTTAAAGATCCTCCAGTTCCAACCCACCTGCCATGGGCAGGGACACCTCCCACTAGGTCAGGTTGCTCAAAGCCTCATCCAACCTGCTCATAAACACTTCCAGGGATGAAGTGTCCATAGTTTTTCTGGGCAACCTCTTCCAATCTCACCACCCTCGTGGTAAAGAACTTCTTCCTCGTGTCCAACCTAAATCTACCCTGCTCTAGTTCAAAACCATCACCTCTCATCCTGGCACTCCAAGCCCTTGCTGAAGGTCCCTCTCCCGTTCTCCTGTGTCCCCCTTCAGGTGCTGGAAGGCTGCTCTAAGATCTCCCTGGAGCCTTCTCTTCTCCAGGCTGAACAGCCCCAACTCCCTCAGCCTGTGCCCACAGGGGAGGTTCTCCAGCCCTCTGATCATCTTTGTGGCCTCCTCTGGACCTCCTCCAACAGATTAAATTCCTCTTTGTGTGAGGGGCTCTAGATGCAGTGCTGCAGGTGGGGGAGGGGGGTACTTGGGTTTCATAGAATCAGAGAATGGTGAGGTTGGAGGGGACCTCAAGGATCAGCCAGTTCCAACCCCCTGCCATAGGCAGGGACACCTCCCACTAGCACAGGTCACTCAAGGCCTCCTCCAACCTGGCCTTCAACACCTCCAGGGTTGTTTCTTCTTTGTTCTTCCATGGCTGCTGCTTAGACTTTCAAATGGCACTTAAGGAGAAAATTCTTCAAAGCTCTTAATTCTGTGTGAATATTTGATTTTTATGCTGTTCCATGAGGCTCAGCACTGAGTAGTGACATGTTTCTAACACAGAGAATCTGAAATTCAGAAGGAGCCTAATCAAGACCTGTTTTGATTGTGTTCACTGCAGTGCAGCAATGTATATTGCACACAGAATCAGAGGGGCTGGAAGGGACCTCCACAGCTCAACCAGTCCAACCCCCCCTGCCAGAGCAGGGTCACTTACCCCAGATCACACAGGAACACATCCAGGCAGGTCTGGAATATCTCCAGAGAGGGAGACACCACAACCCCCCCCCGAGGAGCCTGTTTGAGATGTAGGTCTTTGGGTCTGTGTACAACCACTTCTGATTCACCTTTCAACTCCTGGAGCTGGCAAGACAAGAATTTGGAAGAGCAGTGCCCAACTTCCAAGTGCTTCAGGTTTACCTTTAATAAAAAGGAGCAATAATGCACCAAACTCTGTGTTCCCTTTTAAAAAGCAGGTGCTGTTAAGGTTGAACCCCCCCCTGCCCCCAAAACATGTCACCTCTTACTCTCTCCCCTCAAAGCACAGAGAAGAGTTGGATCTGGACACATTCTTGCAGGCAGAGCAATCAAAAAAGCTCCCCCCAGACTCAACTGCACCCCCAAACTGTGACAAAAAGCTTCCATGTTTGTAGAAGACTTTAACCAAACCCTGTCAAAAGTCAAATTTCATTTCCAAACCTGGGAAATGCTTCAGCCAATTAAAGAAAAGGTCAGCAGAGTGTGGTGGTTTGTTTTTTAAATTGTAGGAAAAAAACCCACCCCAAAAAACCCAACCTGAAATCTCTCTTCTCTGCTTGGTTCTCAGAAGCAGTCAAATAATTTTGAGTGACATTAAAATTTGCCTGAGGCAGACAAAAAGCAATGTGAGGTTGCAGTCCAGATGGTTAGAGCTTGGTAAAATTAGAGGTGGGTAGGAACAGGGTCTAAAGATCAGGAAGAAATTCTAGGGAGAAATCTCTAGGAAGAAATTCCTTACAGTGAGGGTGGGGAGAGACTGGCACAGGTTGCTGAGGGAGGCTGTGGATGCTCCCTCCCTGGAGGGGTTCAAGGCCAAGGTTGTCTGAGACCTTGGGCAACCTGGGCTGGTAGGAGGTGTCCCTGCCTATGGCAGGGGGCTTGGGATTAGATGATCTTTAAGGTCCTTTCCAACCCAAATCATTCTGTGATCAGAAGCCTTAGGCAAGTGCAATGTGCAGGGCTGCCAGCTCTGCCTGTAACATTTGCCTGCCTGTTGGAACATTTAATCTGAGTGTCTGGCTGTGGCAGAAAGCTTTTGTGCTGCTCTGAAGTGTGATCCTTCACTCAGAGGTTTGGAAGAGACTCAAAAGCTGGAGTTGAAGTGAGATTGCTTGCAGAGTGTGGAGGGAGCATTTGATCCTCTCTCTGTGACTGTAGGGATGTGTCATCTGCTGAAAGGTCTGTGTGATACCTGCTGTGGTCATGCAAACCTTCTCAGGTGTTCATGTGGCTGCTTTTAGGCTTGCTGTAATCACTCTGTGTAAGGGATCATAGAATGGGTTAGGTTGGAAGGGAGCTCAAAGCTCAGCCAGTTCTAACCCCCTGCCTGCCCCTGCAGGGACACCTCCCACTAGAACCAGGTTGCTCAGGGCTTCATCCAACCTGGTCCTGAACCTCTCCAGGGGGGTTGTGGAGCACAGAAGCCCAGAATGAATCTTTGATCCCATTCTGTGCTTCTGTGCTCCACAACCTCCCTGGGCAACCTGTGCCAGTGTCTCACCACCCTCACTGTAAAGAACTTCCTCCTAACATCCACTTTCAATCTCCCCTCTGCCAGTTCAAACCCATTGCCCCTTGTCCTGGCATTCCCAGACCTTGTCAATAGTCCCTCCCCAGCCTTCCTGGAGNAGCTTTGCCTTTTGGATTTGTGCTTGCAGTGCTGCAGGACTTGGCATAAGCAAACAAAAGCAGAGAATCACAGAGTGATAGAATGGTTTTGGGTGGAAAAAGACCTTTAAAGTCACTGTGTCCAACCCTTCTCTAACTCTCCTAAGGCTGCTGCTGAACCCTGGCCCTCAGCACCAGAGCTCTGCCTCTTTGAAACACCTCCAGGGTTGGGGATTCAGCCACCTGGCTGGGCAGCCTGTGCCAGGCTTTGAGAACCTTTTCAGTGAAGAAGCTTCTTCTAATGTCCCACCTAAACCTCCCCTGGTGCACGTTGAGGCCTTTTTCTCTTGTCCTATCACTTGTTCTTTGGGAGAAGAGGCCAACCCCCACCTGGCTTCAGCCTCCTTTCAGGGAGCTGTGGAGAGCTTAGAAGGTCTCTCCTCAGCCTCCTTTTCTCTAGGCTGAACAACCCCAGCTTATTCAACTGCTTCTCACCAGACCTTTCTCCTAGCATGTGACACATTCATGCATTGAAGGCATTTTAATACCATTTAAAAACTCTCTGGGGACTAATCCAGTGAGAGAACTTAGTTTACTGGGTCAGTAATGATCATCTGAACAAAGATTTGACTCTGAACACTGTGGATATGCTGGAAAATAGTCAATATTCCTTTATTTGCTCAGAGGAGAGGAGGAGAAATGGAGCAAGAGAAGAAAAAGTCAAACAACAGCAACAGCAAAACAGTGCTAAAAAGCTTTTTTGTTTGTAAGAGGAGTTGAAGGTGGTTTAAGTGTCAGGAGTGGTAGAGAAGATGCTGCAGTAGCCTAAGTTGAGCTACTGGATGAAGCATCTCTCAATTCAATTAGTGGTTGTGGCTCTTGGTGCATTAGAAGGTGGAAAGGCCACCAGCAGGCTGGAGCAAAGCTTCATTTGGAAGCTGTACCAAAACTATGGCTTTGAGTTGCTCTGGGTTGGAGCTAATCTGTTACTACCAGAGTTTGGTACTAAACCCACCCAAAATGAAGAAGTCAGGTGGTGACCTGAGCCCTTTAGGTCTGCAAGACTCTTGTGGAAGTGGGATTGGTGTCTTCCATGGCCAATGTCTGTTGTAGCTAAGCCTTTCTCTAGCTTGGAGAGGAGACAACTAAGGGGTGGCTTAATTAACATGTATAAATATGCACAGGGTGAGTGCCAGGAGGCTGGAGCCAGGCTCTGCTGGATGATGCCCAGTGACAGGGCAAGGGGCAATGGGTGGAAGCTGAGGCATAGGAGGTTCCATGTGAACCTGAGGAAGAATTTTTTTCCCTGTGAGAGTGCCAGAGCACTGGAACAGGCTGCCCAGGGAGGTTGTGGAGTCTCTCTCTGGAGATATTCAAGAACCATCTGGATGCTTTCCAGTGTGCTCTGCTCTAGGTGAGCTTGCTCTGGCAGGGGGGCTGGACCAGATGATCTTTGGAGGTCCCTGCCAGCCCTGACATTCTATGATTCTGCCCAGGCTGTCCTGGGGAAGCAGAGATAGATCTTCTCTTGTGTTCTTGTAGAGGTCTGAAAGTGCACACAACTCACTGTGGTGTATTTGAAGACTCTGGGAGGAGTGTTTGTGAATGTTGCAGTAGAACAGTGGCAGCTAAGCTTCAGGGTAAAGGTGGGCAGAGAAGAGGTCTCCTGCTTCTTGTTTCAGAAGCTGATCCCTTGCTTTGTCTTGAGTGATGAATTGGAGGGATGCTTAAGGAATCCCCCTGAGAATCAAGGGAAGTCAACACTGCTCTGTTCTTGTTGCCTCCCCTGCATGCAGAGTTGTTGGAGAAGGAATTGGGACTGATTGCCAATGGCATCTTGGGGTGCTTTAAGAGGAGTGTGGCCAGTAGGTCAAGGGAGGTTCTCCTCCTGCCCCTCCCCTCTATGCTGGTGAGGCCTCACCTGCAGTGTTGAGTCCAGTTCTGCACTCCCTAGCTCAAGAAGGACAAAACCCCTAGAGAGAGTCCAGCACAGGGCTGTTAAGGTGCTGAGGGCACTGGAACATCTCTCAGGTGAGGAAAGGCTGAGAGAGCTGAGGTTGGTTAGACTGGAGAAGAGGAGACCGAGAGAGGAATCTTACTAATGCTCAGAAATATCTGAAGGGTGGGTGTCAGGAAGATGGGACCAGACTTTTCTCGGTGGTCCCCAATGATAGAAGAGGCAATGGGCAGAGATGTGAATGTAGGAAGTTCCATCTAAACATGGGAAAGAACTTCTTGACTGTGAGGGTGGCAGAGCCCTGGAGCAGGCTGCCCAGAGAGGTGGTGGAGGCTCCATCTCTGGAGACTAAGTCCCATCTGGATGTGTTCCTTGTGTGACCTGCCTTGGGTGATCCTGCCCTGGCAGGGGGATTGGACTTGATGATCTCCAGAGGTCCCTTCCAAACCCCAGCTCTCTGTGGCTGTGTGACTGGGGGCCAGGTCTTGCCTCCCCACTCCATTCCAGGCTCTGTGTGCCCCTTCTCAGGGAGAGATTTCCAACTTTCCCACCCACTCCCAAGGCAGAGGCTCTAGGTTTGGTGCTCCCTGGATTCCAGATGTGTTTACTGTTCTAACTGGTTAGTGGCTAAGAATTTGTGTATCTTCCTGGCCCCCTGCCCTCCTTGGCCACTGTTGGCAGCTGCTCTGCAGCCCACAGTGTGCCCTGTCTCCCTCTCCCGGAGCGAGATGGTTGAGGAGGTCATGCAGTATTAATAGGCAAGCAGATCTCTGATTTTTGTTTCTGCTTATGGGCTCTGACACTTCTGACGTTCAGCTGAAGTGTAAAACGTTTCAGAGAAAACAGCAACTTGGCTTTTACTGAAAAATTAATAACCTTGGCACTTTCCCCTTTGCTGTGGGCTTCCGTGGGAGCACAGAGCCACCAGGGGTGAGGGGAAAGGTGAGATGGTGAAAAGGCAGCAGCAGCATTAGAGAGAGAGAAGCCTGCAGTGAGGTGAGAAGATCTAATGGACTTGCTGGGTGGAGCACTGCTGAGTAAGGAATTGGCTGGATGGTGGCATGCAGAGAGTGGTGATCAAGGGCACAGTGTTCACCTGGAGACCAGTGACAAGTGGCATCCCTCAGGGGTCAGTGCTGGCACCAGTGCTGTTTGACATCTTTGTCAGTGATATGGACAGAGGAATCAGTGCAGCCTCAGCAAGTTTGCAGATGGCACCAAGCTGTGTGGCACAGTCACTTGCTAGACGGCAGGGATCCATCCAGAGGGACCTGGACAGGCTGCAGAGCTGTGCCCAGGCCAACCTCATGACATTCAACAAGGCCAAGTGTAAGGTCCTGCACCTGGGTAGCTACAATGCCAAGCACAGCTCCAGACTGGGTAGAGNACCCCAGCTGCAGTCCTGGGTGCAGTTCTGGAGCCCCCAGCACAGGAAGGACATGGAAGTGTTGGAGCAGGTCCAGAGGATGCCACAAAGATGCTGGAGAGGGCTGCGGCAGCTCTGCTGTGAGGACAGGCTGAGAGAGTTGGGGTTCTGCAGCTTGGAGAGGAGAAGGCTTCCAGGAGACCTTGGAGTAACCTTCCAGGATCTGAAGGGGGCTCCAGGAAGGCTGGGGAGGGACTATTGACAAGGTCTGGGAATGACAGGACAAGGGGCAATAGGTTTGAAGTGGCAGAGGGGAGATTGAAAGTGGATGTTAGGAGGAAGTTGTTTGCAGTGAGGGTGGTGAGACACTGGCACAGGTTGCCCAGGGAGGTTGTGGCTGCTCCCTCCCTGGAGGGGTTCAATGCCAGGTTGGAGGAGGCCTTGAGTGCCCTGTGCTAGTGGGAGGTGTCCCTGCCTATGACAGGGGGTTGGAACTGGATGATCCTTGAGGTCCCTTCCAACCTTACCATTCTGTGATTCTAATTCAGCATTGATTGCTGGGGAATGATGTGAGCTCTTCAGAAGGTGTTGCCTTCTGTGCACTTACTATCTGGAGCTAATTTATACAACCAAGTTTATCTGCTTCATAAATTAGTCTCTCCTCTAATTACAGCTGAGGCATTATGGCTTTCTCTGCTCTTCACTGCTCTTCTGTTTCTCCACTCCTCTCCATGCACCTTGTAGAGCAAAGCATCTACTGCTCCTTGGAGTGTGTGGAGGTACAGGTGGGGGGGAAACCAGGTGGGTTGTGTGCACCTCTGGAGAGTTGGAGATGCAGTAAAAAGTACAAGGGGAGGCAAAAGGTTGTCCTTTGTTGATCAGAGCCTTTCAGTGTTGATTTTTGTCCTTGGGAAGAAAGGGAACATCAGTGTAGAAATGGGGAAATGATGCTGCAGGTTTATGCTGAGATCTAGGCTCAGGGGCAGCTTGTCCAGCTGAGTGACAGTGGTGTAGCATTGACTGTGCTTAGCTCAGTGGTGGAACTGACCATGGCCAAGAAGTGGGATGTGATTTAATGGCCATGGTGGTCTTAGGTTGACAGTTGGACTTGATCTTGGAGGTTTTTTCCAAATGAAACCATTCTGAGTCCATTCTAAGACCATTGGATGAGTCCTGCTCTGCAGCTTATCTCACCTAACTGTACCCAACCCCCTCTAAGGGGCAGGGGTGCTCTTGTGTCTGGCTTTGCTTCTCCCTGGGGTTTGCAATCCAAGTGCAGAACAGGCAACAGCAGTAAAGTATGGACAGAAAGGGCATGCAAAGACAGGGATGTAGTGATGGACAGGTTGAGAGCTGTGGTCTCAGCATGACAGCAAAACAAAGTGGGAAGGGAAAACCTGAAGGCATAGAAAAAGGTAACTTTGCCCATGTCTCTGGCAGCCTCTTAGGTGAGCACAGGAAAGAGTTAAACTGAATTTGATAGAATCACAGAGTGGTAGGGATTGGAAGAGACCTCCAGAGACTGAGTCCAACCTCACTGCCAAAGCTGAATCACTTAGAGCAGGGTGTACAGGAGCAGGCTGCCCAGAGGGGTTGTGGAGTCTCCTCCTCTGGAGACTTTTCAAACCCACCTGGATTCATTCCTGTGTGAAGTACCCTAGGGGATGCTGCCATGGCAGGAGAGTTGGACTGCATGGTCTCTGCAGGTCCCTTCCAACTTCTAAGGTTCTGAGATTCTGTGAATATGTCCAGGTGGGGTTAAGAAGACTGCAACCTCTCTGGGCAGCCTGCTCCAGGTCTCCAGCACCCTCCCAGGAAAGGATTTTCTCCTTAAATTCAAGTGAAACCTCCTTGGTTCCTGTTTGTGCTCCTCGTCCTACCCCTGGACACCCCTGAAGAGAACTCAGTCCCATCCTCATGACCCCTACCCTTTAGCTGTTGATC
>VWYK01051644.1:0-12385 GCA_013399775.1 Semnornis frantzii | reverse complement strand
ATCCCCAGCTTCTTCAGTTGTTCTTCATAAGATCTGTTCTCTTCGCCAGCTCCTTTGCCCTCCTCTGCACTTGCTCCAGCACTTCCGCATCCCTCTTGTAGTAAGGTGCCCAGAACTGAACACAATACTCGAGGTGTGGACTCGCCTCAGAGATTTTTCTTAAATAAGGAAAGGAAGATGTACACAGATGACTCTCAGCAGTTGGAGTGACAGAGGCAATTTGAAAGCAAAGAAGTGATCTTTAGTGCACTTAAAATTCTCTTCCCATAAACTGATCATAAAACATACACTGGTGTATTTTTCACTTCTAGCTGAAATTGCAACCACTGATTTCCAGCAATCCAACATACAACAAACTTCTAAAAAAATTAACATTTGGTAATTGTAGGATTTCTGAGATTTCTCTTCATATTCCCTTTAGATATAAGTATTTTAAAAGACGTAGGAAGAAAAAAGGAGAGGAAAAGGAGGAGGGTCCTTCTCTATCTAAAATTGTACTTTGAAATCTTAATTACCTCACTTTGCTCACGCATGGGAATCATTCCATTTCTATCACATACTGTTGGCTCAGAATCTTTGCTTTCATTTAGAATATCCTTCTTAACCATTGTTGCAAACCTAAGGAAAGCAATAAAGGTGGAAAAATTAGATAAAATGAAGTAATACTGTTTCCCAGATAGATAACTTATTGGAGATGTTGTCTCCTTGCCATAGATTTGGTAAAAAAAACAAACCCTCATGGCCCACTCTGGAATTTAATGGGTTTTGTATGCCTGCATGTCCTATACAGAAGAAAGAGAGATAGAAATTAACATAATTAGGGCTGGAGCACCTTCCTGAAGGGGACAGGCTGAGAGAGTTGGGGCTGTTCAGCCTGGAAAAAAGAAGACTCTGAGGAGACCTCGTAGCAGCCTTCCAGAAGGCCAGGCAGGGACTTTTTACAAGGGCTTGTAGTGATGGGATGAGAGGGAATGGATTGAAGTTTGAGATTTAGGCTGGATATTAGCAAGAAATTCTTTACAGTGAGGGTGCTGAAACACTGGAACAGGTTTTCCAGGGAGGTCATGGATGCCCCCTTCCTGGAGGTGTTCAAGGCTAGGCTGAGGGAGACCTTGAACAACCTGGTCTAGCAGAAGGTGTCTCTTCCCATGGCAGAGGAGTTGAGACTAGATCACCTTTAAAGTCCTTTCCACTCCATACCATTGTATTAATTTATGGATTTCTAAGAACAGTATTAAGCTTACGAAGTCAGGCACTAAAAAATATCTTAAAAATCTGAAATTTAAAATCACAGGAATCTGTGATAAGTTGTTAATGCTTATTTAAATGTATGGCTTATATTTTTTTTTCTTTATTTTAGTTTTTTTCTTGAGTTGTGCCTCCAATCAGCACAATATAAAGGTTACTGCTGTCAGCATTACTTAGCAGCACCATAAATACCTCAAGTATCACAGGCCCTGTATGGATAGCACTGCAAGCCATCATGCCATAAAGCTAAGAACAACAACTATAGTTTCTAAAGCATGCACACGAGGGGACAGTCTTTCCCTGACACAAACCTGACACAAGATCCAGCTTGATTGTCAGAAGAATTTTTAGTAGCATGGGTCCGTTTGACATCACTGTTCACAAACACATTCACTGCATATCTAAGAAACAGAAGATTGAATGAAGATTGGGACTATGCACACCTTACACTCTATATTCAGGTGAGGCTGATGAACATGGCACTTGTTTAGTACTTCTATCCCACAGAAATATTTCTTGAGAGAGGAGAAATAAGGTCTGAGCTGTCGTGAGTAATTGTCGTCATATTTACTCAGTCTAACTGGTCCGCTTCTTGTCCTGTAGATGCTAACAAGAAACATGGCAGTGTACTGTTCTGTGTGTCAGAAATTTTGTGCCACTATTTACTGTAGGTTCATTAAGTCTGAGCCAACGAGACTTGCATGCACTTATCTGAAGACAAAGCTTGCTGGTGTTCTCTGTTACAGCAAAGGTGTACATATAGGCATAGAGAAGGTGCTGTAACTTGGCCAGCTCAACAAGAGGTCAACCCAGCAGCTCTCAGCCTACCCAGCCCCTGGACCTGATGAGATCCATCTGTGAGTCTTGAGGGAACTAGTGGATGAAGTTGCTAAACCACTTCCAATCATATTTGAAAAGACCTGACAGTCTGGTGAAGTTTCCAGTGACTGGAAAATGAAAAACATAACCCTCATTTAAAAACAAACAAACAAACCCCAAAAAAGGAAGACCTGGGAAACTACAGCCTCACCTCTGTGCCTGGCAAGGCCATGGAGCCAATCCTCCTGTAAACTTGGCTAAGGCACATGAAAAACGAGAAAGGGATTGGTCACAGCCAACATGGTTTCCTCAAGGGAAAGTCATGCCTGATATATTTCTTGACTTTTTATGACAGGGTAATTGCACTGATGGACAAGGGAAGAGCAACACAGGTGATTTTGAGTTGTTCTGATATGAATAGGCTTGAGACACAGCCAAGGCACAGAGGAAGAACACAGAACCACAGCAAACATTTTCAGTGTGTTCCAAGGCAGCATTTTTGCTTTCTTTCCTCTTCACTCAAATTCTAGCTCTTCTCTGTCCTTTTTCATTACTTCTTGTGGAACCAAATAGTTAAGGTCTCAAAGGTTAGTAAGTGATACTTTGGTTTGGTTATTTTGTTTTCATAGGATTGTTCCATTCATCAAGGCTGGGAATATGCAAATGTAAGTCTACTAACTGGAATAGAAACTATGAGCAACCTAGTAGCGTCTCACTCCTTCCCTTTACTGACTATTTTCCAGGGCATACGTACTTAAGTTTGTAATTCTAAAAAGGGTACATGTGGGTAAGGGACAGAAGGATGTTACTCACTGTCCAGCTTCGTGCCAGCAACAGCCAGTTCTTGAGGCTGTGTGGTTGCTGACATATGTTAATACTTTGAGAAACTCAAGTCCAGCTTACAACAGCTTCAGCTCCTGAAGTACCATACAGGAAAGAAAAGCTGATTAAGCAAGGAGATGGGCTGTTCTGCCTAGCAGTAACAGTTTGCAGGTAGGAATGAGGATTCTGACAGCAGATGTGCTGTCCTTACCTGTTTTGTGACAGGTCTTCACCTTGTCAAATTCTTGATATGACAAGAGTAACAACCAGACCAAAGGGAATTGTTCAATTTACTCACACCAGGGTGGGGTTTTTTTGGGGGGTTCACAGGTTTTGTTTTGTGGGTTGTTTTTAATTTGTTTGGTTTGTTTGTTTTGTTTGATTTTTTGTTAGTTGCTGTTTGGGTTTTGTAATGGTTTTGGTTTTTAAACTTCACCTTCCCTATACAAACAAAATCAGTTATCAGCAAATCATGGAGCTGAATTCATACTACAGAGTTAAGGCCTGTACCATGGAAACCAGCCAGTAATGGACTTACTTCAGTACATCCCAGTAAAATATGCTTTCTTTATTTTAAAGAAAGGGAGATTTTTACTATAGGTTTTTATTGTACTCTCTCAATTGTTTCTTACTGGTAGGGAGGAAGAAAGCGAGGGAGAACTGAAGAGGTAACAGGGGCAGCCTGTGCATGTCTTTATTATGAGCTCTATTGCTCTGGAGACTGCCAATATTCTGCTTTGCACACACGGAGTACAGAAAGGAATACAAATACACAACCATAGCCTCTGCCAGAGCAAATAACATTCAGAAAAAATCCCAACCCCACAACCCAAAAAAAATATCCCCACACTATGTCGTGCACCACCATCCACAAAGATGTAACTAAACCCTGATATAACTTCCTTTCCTGCCTGCTCCTCCAGCCTCCCGTCGGCAAAGCCAGCTACCAGTTTCCCATGCTACCTCTCCTGCCGCAGGAGATGGAGATAGGACGAGACAGGGGAGCAGAAAACCTACCTGAGGAATGGGCAGGACCAGAGAGAAGGAACCGCTGTCTGTGCAGCCTCTCACGCACAGCTTCCCTCAGCAGCGAGCCGGGCAGGAGGTAGTCCCCTCCCTGCAAGCAGCCACGGCTCCCTGCCAGCTCTGGCTCCTCCTCCCGCGCTGTGCTGCCAGCGCCACACAGCCCCTCCTCCAACGCCACAGCTCAGCTAGACCAGGAAAATCCTCAGCCTGGAGCTTGGGAAGACCGAAAGGCCGTTCCAGATGCCTTTGTGCCTTGGCACTGTCAACAGGTCACTGCTGGGCAGGAGCTTGAACGGATGAGGTGTGACTATAATAAGAGATGTCAAAGAAGAGTCAAGTTGATTTGGGCAGTGGGCCAGATCCAAGCCCACGGCATCTGGAAGGACAAGGGATGAGAATGAAGTTAGATGTGTGTCTCACATAGCCAGCCCTCTGCTTCCCCCATTGTTTCATTGCAACCTGTACACATTAAGAAGGTTGCTTTTTTCATGCTGCTTTTCCCGTGGCTATGGGAAGAGATATAGGGGAGCTACACAATCCTCTTGGACTGCAGCACTATAAATGAAGCTTAGATGTAAAGAAAGGGAAAGGAGCTCTAGCTGATTCTGCTCTAGGTCCATATTGAAGAACTGCATTAGGACAGACAGAAGAATTAAAAACACCAAAACAATCAAAAAGCCCCAAACTCGTATATTCGTGGTGTTCAAATCAAGATAGTTCTACTTGTTAAAGAAGAATCAAGTGTGTCCATCTCATCTGTAAGTGCACTTGAGGGAACGAGACACGTTCTCTCTTGGCCTCATTTTGCAAGCTGCACTAGGTGCATGTGAAAACAGATTTCAAATGCAGATGTTCCTACCTTGGTTCCTAGTAGCATTACACAGAATTAAGATCATAGAATAGTAAGGTTGGAACTGACCTCAAAGATAATCTAGTTTCAACCCCCTGCCATAGGCAGAGACGCCTCCCACTAGCACAGGTTATTCAAGGTCTTGTCCAACCTGGCCTTGAACACCTCCAGGGAGGGAGCAGCCACAGCCTCCTTGGGTAACCTGGGCAACCCTCACTGGAAAGAGCTTCCTTCTGACATCCAGTCTAAATCTCCTTTCTTCCAGTTTAAACCCATTGCCCCTTGTCCTGTCGTTACAGGGCCTTGTCAATAGTCCCTCCCCAGCCTTCCTGTAGGCCCCCTTCAGATACTGGAAGGCTACTCTAAGGTCTCCTTGAAGCCTTCTCTTCTCCAGGTTGCAGAGCCCCAACTCTCTCAGCCTGTCCTCATAGCAGAGCTGCTGCAGACCTCTGATGATCTTCGTGGCCCTCCTCTGGACCCGCTCCAACAGTTCATGTCCTTCCTGTGCTGGGGGCTCCAGAACTGCACACAGTACTCCAGATGGGGTCTGACAAGAGCAGAGTAAAGGGGCAGAATCCCCTCCCTTGCCCTGCTGGCCGCACTGCTCTTGATGCAGCCCAGGACTTGGTTGCTGCCTGGGCTGCATGTGCACACTGCAAGATGGCCACAAGCCTCAGAGGCAAGGGAAAGAAAAAAAAAAAGAAAAAAAAAAAAAAAGGCAGCACTGTTTTTTCCCTCAGATTAAATTTTCCAGAGGAACCCTTCCCCCCTCCTCCATGAGAAAACAGTATGACCTAGAATCTGAGAGGTCAAAAAACTCTTTATGTTATCACTTGGATGAGAGGAAAACAAAGAAAATTACCCCGTTCCATTGAAAACAGCCCTGGGATTTAAGAGGTCACAAGATTATTAAGAAACATTCTCCTTAAATAATTCCAACAAATCTGCTGGAAAACCCCTAGACGGGAGACATTTCAGAGCTGCAGCTGTTGACATATCCATGAAGAGCATTGGGAATAAGGCAAGAGACAGTAATTTTTGCCTTAGTTTGTTATTCTAGTCCACCAGCTTCTCAGACTACCACTGAAAAATCCATATCTCTGTGCTTTTAGAGCAATGTAAAAGTAGATTATGTCTCTTTTTCTTGGAGTGCTTTGATTAAAAAGTAATTTCTGAGTAGCATCTGTATAGTAGAACTGGGACCTTAGACATGTTAACTAATGAAGTTCAATGTGCCATAAGTATGATGAACTCAGATTCTGAATACACAGTACAAGTTTTGTGTGTTAGGGCAGTGGGGTTCCCTTTTCAAGGTAAGCCTTCTGCACCTACTGCAGAGTAAGGACTTTGGCCTTTATATTAAAAACCCTAAAGCCACTGAAACAGTATCCAGCCAGTCTTAACTTTGAACATCTGAATTTACATCATCGAGCATTGGTGGAGCTATTTTGGATAACTTTGGATTTCTGCATCTCATTTTGCTTGTGCCAGAAGTCAAGTGTGTTCATGAAGATCCACTTGTGTATTTAAAATGCTTCTCCCAGATATACCCCTATGCATGCCTATCAGAGTGGTGCCCTTGCACAGTGCTTTCTGAACATGGAAGGAGGAAAACAAAACCAGTAATGATACTTCCAAGACAATTTCAGGAGTAATTTATACCATTAATCAAACAGTTCTGATCTCCATTTCTCCCACCAGGATCTCTTTTGAACTGGCTAATATATTCTTAACAGACTAAAAGTACATAGAATCTTAGAATCATAAAATGGTAAGGTTGGAAGGGACCTCAAGGATCATCCAGTTCCAACCCCCTGCCATAGGCAGGGACACCTCCCACTAGTACAGGTCACTCAAGGCCTCATCCAACCATGCAAGACTCTATGCTCTTTCTATGCCATAAGCTGTAGTCTTAACCATTAGAGCAGGCTACTGTTCTTCTGATTCACAGTGTCTCTAGTGGTTATATGCTTAAATAAACCCTTCTCTCTGAATTTCACAAAGTGGTCCCACTGCTTCTGATAGTAATCCGTTGCCCTGCCTTTCGCATTGCTGCTTTTCCAGATTCCAACTGGAACTGTCTGATTTGCTCAGGACCTGGTAAATGGATGTTGGTGTTGCACAAGCCAGCTATAGATGTACACTGACTCTTTGCTGTTACGCAGAAGTTGAATGTGCCCACACACAGTATATATACAGTATTAACTATCTTGCGCTACCCGCTTTGGATATGTAAGTGTTGTCAGGCTTGGGATGTTTTCAACAATTTCAGACTATTTTTTCCTCTAGCTACTACAATTCTAAAACATTTTACTAACAACAGCACAGAGGAGAAAGAACTCAGTTTGTAATTTGTGAAGCAGAATGTGCTTTCAAGTACACGTTGAAACTAGTATGCTCTCTAATGTAGAAACATTTATTATCAGTAAGAAAATAATTCACGTGTTCCAAATCTTCAAATCTGGTATTATTTCTGCTTTCTTCTATTTAAACCACACTTAGTTCAGGATCAGTTTTTGACTGATTTAATGGTAGCTGGTCCATTTTCTCTGGATAGTCTGTCAATGCTATTAAGAAGTCATAATTAGACTGTTCAGCTACCAAATAATTTGCAGGATAAGAACAAAAGTAGCATTGAGTTCATTTCACTCATATTTGCTTTAAACACAACACAACTTATTACCTTAAATAATATTTTGTCTTCTGAAGTCTTAAATGTTAACTTGCTATTCTTGCATGTTTTTGGAATTACCATAACCTGAAGCCACACAAATTATGTTTCATTCTAGTGGTTCACCATATAGGGAAAAGTAAATCAGTAAGATCAAATAGCAGTAAAAATGCACCAGATTTGGTTTTACAGATGACATGTGCATGATCTAAATCATTGAAAGCTATCTTAACTAAGAAACACAATCCACGTTTTTTGTCTTCCATGGTATAAATTCCCATTTGCAGGGAGGGTCAGTCACAGGCTCCATCCTCCATCAATGATTACTGCATTACCAGTCATGTAGGCAGACTGAAATGACAAAAAGTAACAATCATTTTAGCCAATTTCTCATGGGTTTTAATTATAAGGAAAGGTTTTTTTGTATAATTTAAAAAAAAAAAAAAAAAAAAGGATTTCCTTTTATTCACCTTATTGGTCTACAAAAGTCTCTGAATAAGTTGAATATAAACAGACTTTAAAATGGAAGCCTTCCAGCTAACTCAGGGGAGTGTAGCAGTAGAGGTATTAAGATGAGAATGCATCCCAAGTGTACAAATTCACACAAGATGGGCTTATTATTCCTGTAGGTGACTACAGGAATAATATCTCAACACTATGATGCTGTTAGCTCTGTTCAGCTGAGTAGAATCTGCGCAGGTCTGCAAATAGCTATAGGGGGACCTAACTTTAGATAACACAGATAGTGAGGTAAGCATCTGAGTCGTCGACATTGTTTTCTGTGTCAGCATTGAAGTATATTAAAAAAATATTGGTAAACTGGGATTCTGTCTACACACGACTGGAAACCCTCTGACCAGTCTGGAAAAAAAAAAAAGGATAGCTTTACAGAAACACTAAAACCAAGAGCAAAATGAGAAACAAACTGCTGACAGATAGCAACATTATGACTGAATTAATCCCATTAAAGTATTGTATTACGCTCAGTAGGGCTGCTGGACAAGTTCAGAGGACTTTTAGATTTTAGATTTACAGTAACATTCATAGCATCCAAAGTAACCTTGCTGTTCTCATTAGCATTGGTGTTTGAGGTGGTCATGAAGAGTTTGGCGTGTAACATCTTCAGTGGGTGTGGTGTTTTCCTTCTGCTGGAACAGCAGATTGATTCAGAACTTGGCCCTTTTAGCCAAAAACTCTAGCAATTCTACGCAAATCATTGCTCTTGCATAGTCAAGGTAGGTGATGACTAATAATTCCTCCTCCTTAAAACATGATCCAGCTGAGTTCAGCCAGGAAAAGAAGGAAGTTGAACTCGTTAAAAGATCATTAGGTTTCTTTATTTCTGTAATCATCCGGCTCAAAGGCAACATAAATCCTCCTAAAGCAAATTCTCTCTATTGTGAGGCAGCAAATTAGCATGAGGTTCTATGACAGGAAACTTTATTATTCCATACTTACTTCATCAGAGGCCAAGTACACAAAGAGGTGGGCCACTTCTTCAGCAGTTGCCATCCTGCCAGTCTTCTGTCTGTCTAGGAAGTCTTTCAATGCCTAGATAGCACAAGAGCATTTGGTCTATCAAAAATAAACCCCAATTATTTTAATCCTATTAGTATGACATGTACAAAGCAATACTGGACACAGACCATAAGTTGTAAAACTTTCCTTAGTGCGTCGAGTAGAGAATTTATGATAGAAAAACAAATGAGAAGATTAACTGTGGAAAGAATTTCAGGTCAAAAAAAATAGTAGAAGACTGGGCCTCAATCTCTGGTTCCAGAACAAAGCCAGCAGAAGCACTTCTCCCTTTGGTGCTGGATATTAGCAGTCCCTTCAAGTGAGGACTCACAGTTGTCTACTTGGTATGGTCAAGCATTCCAAAAGATTTTGAAATGCACAGGCCACAATGCGCTTTCTGTCTTTGTTTCCAACTAGTTTGTGGCTGCCCTCTGCCACAGTAGAAATTGTCTTCTACTTTGGTCTTAAGTACTGTAACCAATAGTTGAAAAGGCTTCTGTGTATGACAAACCTGCTGTATTCACAAAACAGCAGTGTCCTTCAGAGGCTTTTTAAAAACTTTTGTCCTAAGTAAAAACTGACTGAACTACTCGCAATGCAGACAACACTGGTGTCATTGTTACTCTGAAACAGGGGCCATTCTTGAGTATGATCAGAAGTGCCACTATGTTTTACTTTTTTAATGGAGTTAAACATATGTACACACAGGATCAAGCCAGTAAGTTGCTTTCTTACCTGTTCTGGATTAGGCCGAGCTTGGATTCTTTCCCGTAAGGATGGTGTGTCAACAGTTCCTATGGAAAATGTCAAGTTCAGTGTTAAAAATCAACTGCATTGACCATTGTGACAGAAAATGCAGTTCATTGGTTCTATCTGTATGTCCTCAAACTTCTGTTTAACTTTGTATTATGATTCCAGAGGAAGAGTGCAGACCTATCAACATTGCCTAGGATTCTAAATTTAAACCAAAAGGCAAGACTTCTGAGAATGAGATTCAACACTTTTCACATGGTTTAGCAACAACTATCCCCATAGCTGGCCCATACCTGCTTCTCATTTCCTAGACTGTACCTTTGAAAATAAACATTGAGACATTGTGTCATGCACATGTCATGTATGTGGGCTGTGCTTAACAAACAACATACAGCTTTACTACAAAAGCAGCAACTTCTCTATTTTAAGAAGTGTTTCAAGCAAGTACTGTTGTTTGTGATTGCTAGTAACTTCACTTGCCACTTACAAGTCTGTTCTTTGTTAATGATGTCAAATAGTGAGGCATTGAGCAGCTGAGCCTAGTTCAGAGGCATCCCTGCCCATGCCCAGGAGGTTGGAGCAAATGATCTCTACGGTCCCTTCCAACCTAAGCCATTCTATGGTACTATGATTCTATGATTCTAACTGACAGTGGGTCTTCTAAAATCTGCTCCTGGTTTACAAAGTCATGTAAGATTACTTACCAGGACAGATGCAGTTGCATCTGATGCCTTGCTCAATGAAATCAGCAGCCACAGACTTTGTCAGACCAATAACTGCTGCCTTTGAAGTACTGTATACACATCTGTTCACAACTCCTTATGGAAGGACAGTGTGACAGCAGCATAAAAAAAAAAAATAAAAAGAGTCAGGTTTGTTCAATATACACCTACTTCTGGACTCCAGCATTTCCTGTAGCACCTGCAGTCTCTCCATAAGGGCAGGCTAACTAGAGCACTGGCTACCATTACTCTACACAGGCATACACCAGAGCAAAGCACGTGGTCTTTCAATAGTTTAATTGTAGATATGTTAAAGCAAACAAAGATTTAGGATCTGCAGAAACCTATCTGATAGTCACTGTGCTGGTTTGAGCTAACTGGAATATTTTAATACAGAAAATTATACTATAGGTTGTGAAGGAAAACAGTGGTGATGTCTGCTTCACTCATAGGCTTGCTGAGATGTTTAGGAATAAGAACTCAAAACAAAAAGATAAGTCAGTGGCTGTCAGGGGGCACTGCGTCTCAGTNTTCAGTCCTTAACTTGCAGCCAGCTGAGTTCTAGTCTGGGTCATTTTACAAAGTGTGGGGGGCAGGGAACTCCCAAACCGTCACAGTCACCAGCAGGTTTCCTTGGAAAGCACAGCTATGCTGACGTCAACTGTCATTTCCTCATTGTTTCTCTGAAGAACAAGTGTAGAAGGAATTACTGGAAGCAATTCCTTTTTAGTTAAAACAAACTGGTAAAAAGGATGCTGCCAAAAAATTCAGGACACAAATTCAAAAGCTCAAAGTCAAGGATCTTTGTGTTTCTCAAGTTTCCCATTTGTGTCCTTGTGTGTATACCCAAGTTGATGTCTTCATTTTTTTTTTTTTAGACTTTAATTTCTTCACAGGATTGGCAGCCTCCTCTAAATTCAAAGTTGTGCAATGTTTATGTTGCATTCCCATCATTTAAAAGATTTATGTAAGGAACTCCCTAACAAGCTACTAACCTTTAATGCTGGATGCCACAGAAGACATATTTATAATATTTCCAGACTTCTGTTGAAGCATCTGCAAAAGAATACTTAGGTCATTCAAATGTAAACTGTGCTAGAATCACCAGGGTCAGCACGATAGTCCATAACCACTTGCAAAACATTCTTTTTTTGCAATTGATAAGCAGGGTAAAAAAGCTGAATTGTCATGAAAAATGCCTACCTGTTCTTGATTTATTGACTGCAATAGTAAAGGAGAATCTGAAATCCTCCCTGGGTTATCCTTAAGGAAAGGATTTTTTTCCTGGATAGCGACTTCAAAATCATTGCCCTCATCACCACAGTGTTACCCCACAGACAAGCCAGATCATGCCAGCTAACAATGCACTGATTCACTTCTCCACCGCTTTGGAAAGATTAAAACATAACTTCCTAACATCTTTGAATCATAGCTAAATCTCTAAGTTACAGCCTTTTCAGATCTCAAAACCTGAAATGAGAAAAGTTGTTGTAATGAAGCTTTGAAATGAAAATCAGCTATTAAACCAACCAATCAATCCAAGGAGGACTGGAACAACACTAAAGAGAGTAGTCCACAACTGTAGTCCCAAACCTGGCTGCTACATGAAACTATAATTGTCCTCAAGTTGCTGTCCAATTGGATAGTTGCTCTGGAATAAGTAGCACATTGGCATCAGTGGCCCTGAATTGCTTCACAAGATAGTTTCTAGACATACAAAATTCATATTCATGTACATATAAATATTTTCCAGTAGTGACATTGTGCAGCTGTGTGCTGTAGTATAATGTTAGCAGTGGATTGTATCAGCTCCCTCGCTACTCTGCAGGTAAAGGATTTTAGTTACAAATTACATAGGGTAGAACCCCTGAATCAATCTCCTCCACCATAATCTTTAGGTAGATTGTCTGCTTGAAGGATTACTCAACATGGAGGATGCTTGGGAGTAGGATTGCT
>VWYK01051642.1:0-14325 GCA_013399775.1 Semnornis frantzii | reverse complement strand
CAGTTCTCAGTTCTGTGTTTACCTTCCTAAGTGATGCTGCATTTGGTATTCAACAACTAGCCCCTCTATCACTTTTCAAACCCAGATTCCCCTTAGGCACCACTCTGCTTTTATTTGTTCCACTGCAAATAGCAGATGACTTATTCAACATTTGTCAGGTTTGTTTATTTATTTAACCATAGAGACATACAACATTTACCAGTGTCCAGGAGATGTCTCTTGGAGTTAGGAGGAGCTAGAAACACTCTGATGGTTGGGTCATGACCCAAGAAGGAAATTAGATGTATAAGGTAACTCAATGCTAGCATGAGTACACCATCCTTTTCTGTAACTCTGCTTTCACCATTTTCTGTCCTTTCTTTCTTACTCTGCTAGCAAATCTGGAGCTCGTCTTTCCCTTCCTTTCCCTTCTAATTGTGCATCTCCTTACTGCTTACATTCACAAGCTCTGAACCTCTCCAAACAGGCACATGTAGTATTTAAGTCTAATTGCAACACCCTCAGATCTCCTTCACTGCCTAAATCTCTCTAAAATAAGCCATGGTGTACAAACAGCAGAGTGCTAAGATCCTTATATTGAGCAACCTAGGAACAGGAAATTCAGAACTACTGGGCTCTGCATTAAGAGGGTAGGAACAACCCTGCAGAACATGGTCAGATCTCCATAGTCTTAACTGTGAAACTGGGTGAGAGCAAATGCCTGTGGAAGAATGCACAAAGGAAGCAAGTGTACAACTATTTCTATCAAGTATGCTCCCAGAACTTTGAGTGAAGGTTTTCCTCCACCAGAGAAATTTCCCCAAATTTATGCCATGTCACATCTGAAGCTTATAATACAGATATTTGCCTTGGAAAATTTCCATTCTTTGCTCCATTCAGTTCTTCCCAATCAGGATGAAATTCTATAAGATTCAAAGGTGTAGGACAAAATACAGCTTAAAAAAACAGATATGAGTCTCCTAAGGTCTCAATTCTGAATTTCAGGCTTTCATTTCAAATTCTGGTTAACTGTTTCCCCCCTGGTTCTACATTAATAACTCAGTCAGCATAAACACTCCTCCTGATAACACACAGTACAACAGCAGAGATATTGAAACAGTCTACCTTAGTTTTATGGCCATGAATAATAGCTGCTCTTTATTACCACAACATCTTCTTACAAAGCAAAGCATTGCCTGTTTCTGTGATGAAATTGCTCCACATGTAGATGAAAATACCTCCTTTGTGGTTGAACTCTGGGGAGCATTCTCACTATCTCAATTCAGCAATCTAACTTAAGTAAACCTCCACATAACCTATGAAGGGCTACACTTCACTTATCATTTCGAACAACCTCTTGGCTCTTTTAAGTGAAGAGTGAAATTTCATCCTTAGGGGCTTAAGACAGAGATCCCAGAAAGAAAATAGGAGTGTCCCAAGCGTCAAACTCTAAGATTATAAAATACAAGATGTTGAATGCAGGATGAAAGATTTCAGCCGTCAGCAATTATGTTTGATCATTTGAAATAGAAAATAATATTTCAGCTACTTTCTCACCCTAGTGTATGATTTCAGTAGTAAAATAGAGCCTTTCGACAGGCTTCATTGATTGTTTTTTAAATTCCAAAAGAGATTTTTTGCATACTAAAAAAAATTGTGACAATGTACCTTTTATGAGTACTTGTACTGATAATTATGAGGGGAAAAAAGGGTTTCAAGAAAAGGGATGTTTTGGATAGGAAGTTTGTAGTCAGCTTTACTAAAATTGGAATTTTTATATGCAGCTTATACTCTTTTTGCTATCTCTCTTTCATTTTTATACTTGAGAGTGCAGAAATGTGATGATTTGTAAAAAGGAAAAACGTTCTCTGCTGATTCTTTCTAGAACTTGTGATTACTCACCAAATGTGACATTTCTATAAGTAACAGAATATTTCTAGGGTTTTGGGAAGGAAAGAAATCTACCTTTTGCCTCGTGATTATAATTTGTCAGTCTTTATTCAAACTTTCAATACATTTTTGCCCTCCAACAGCGGTGATGAAACGAAAAAAAAACAACCCTACAATCATAATTCCATGACTATTCTTATGTGTATAGTTTCCCTCTTACCATATTACTTGGACTCTTCAAATCTCTCCCTTTGCTAGACACAGGAACTCAGGGAGAATTCAAACTGCCTGAATATATTCTGTATGAAGGTAGAGGGATTACTTTTAGGATTATTACCCATGTTATCTCAGTATCTAAGACTCCACCCATAGCCAGAGTCCTCCTTATGTAGTAGGCACTGGATAAAGAGCAAGAAGTCATGCTCCAAAGCTTGCAGTTTAAAGAAGAACAGCGTTCCTATGTAAATGAGGTCTGGGATTAATTTGGTTACATCACTACTGGTATTTTTGTCTGAGACTACAAGAATTTTTCAGTTAGAAAGATTGCAAAGAAAGCCAAGATGACCACAAACAGAGCAGCTCTCTCTGTACCTACTTACTCCCTTTTAATTAAGATGTTCAGTTGGGAGGAGGGAAAGACACAACACTGGGGACTATTTTATTAATTTTTTTTTTCAGCTTGAGTGCAGAAGGGTAAATGTAGCTTCAGGCAGCTTTCACTGATGCGACTCATCTCCATGATGTCAAAGCTCTTAGTGACACTAAGGGGCTCCTATTTTGCAAAGAACAAACTATCCTCTGGTGTATTAATTAAGCCCAAGTATGTCCTGCAGAGAAGCAATACAAAACCGTAAGTTTTACATAGTGAGTTTAGTCCCTATAAAACACTTGGCCTGACAACTGCCGAGCACAAAAGCTCTCATTAATCCACAGAATATGGAAAGCATGGATAAGAGTTGTTGTGTGTTTTCTCAGCATAACCCTGTCTTCAGTGGGCATGGTCATGATGGTAAGTCAGCACTGGCCTCTTTCCTGTGAGGACAGCTAACAGCTGACCTGCTTATTTCAAATCACATCATTACTTTTGATTAATTTTCATAGGGCTCCAAACAGGAGTTAGGGACATTGGTAAACATTCCAAAACGAATTGTAAGAAGAAACAAGGAATTAGCATTACACTGTGTGCAGTTCTGGAGCCCCCAGCACAGGAAGGACATGGAACTGCTGGAGCGGGTCCAGAGGAGGTCCGCGAAGGTGATCAGAGGGCTGAAACAGCTCTGCTATGAGGACAGGCTATAAGAGTTGGGGCTCTGCAGCCTGGAGAAGAGAAGGCTTCCAGGAGACCTTAGAGTAACCTTCCAGTATCTGAAGGGGGCCTGCAGGAAGGCTGGGGAGGGACTATTGACAAGGTCTTGCAGTGACATGACTAGGGGCAATGGGTTTAAACTGGCAGAGGAGAGATTGAAAGTGGATGTTAAGAGGAAGTTGTTTACAGTGAGGGTGGTGAGGCACTGGCACAGGTTGCCCAGGGAGGTTGTGGCTGCTCCCTCAATGGAGGTGTTCAAAGTCAGGTTGGATGAGGCCATGAGTGAGCTGTACTAGTGGGAGGTGTCCCTGCCTATGGCAGGGAGTTGGAACTGGATGATCTCTGAGGTCCCCTCCAACCTTACCATTCTATGATTCTATGATTTTTTTAATTGTTGCTATTATTTTACCTAACCACAAAGAAATGTTATATTCTTTGCACAGCCTTCCCCAAACAAACAACTCCTCTCAGAAAAAATCCTCCCACAAACCAGTGCAAAACCAACCCCAAACCCCCGCAAAACTCGGCTGCTGTATACCCTCTGTCCATGTTCATGGGCTCTTAGGGATCTTTGTGCCTTCCTGGAGGGCAGAACATAGAGTGTCACAGAGGATTCAGTCCACACAGGTGAACTGCATAAAAGAAAGCAAACCCTTTCCAGTTGCAAAAAACAACCCCAAAGAAACAAGAAAAGTTTCTTCCAGGTTTCCCATTGACAGTGTCTCCAAGCTAATCATGCTAAAAATCCAAGTACAACAACAAATAGATCTAGGGCAGTTTGTGTATTCAAGAACACCCTCCGTGTTCTGGTCTTTTTCAGCCTGGTTGGTTCTATGTGATACATTAAACACTTCTCCTGACAGCTTTGCTTTTGTGAAGGAAAAGAAAAACTTAGCCTAATACTCCAGAAAGGCCTCTCTGATATCTCAGGAGGTTAGATGCTCAGCGGACATCTTAAACAGATCAATGTGATCTGGCAAAAGCAAACAAGGTGTGGGGCCAGCCACACAGATCACTACTGGCACGGACAAGTAAAGCAGTTTACCCAAGTGCTTCCCTGAGCACTTTTAGGTTTTAATTCAAGATGACTAAAGCTGACATACTTCTACTTTCAACCATCTACTGAAACTGAACAAAATGAGAAGCATGTTTTTCCTTCTAGATTTCCAACATATATTGCCAAACATAACCTCTTCCTAATATGTTTTTCACAATTAATTCAGAGACCACTTGAGTGCTGGAAATGAACTCCTGTGAGAAGGGTATGATAGGGTCTCAGCCCAACATTTTGTTTACACTTCTGGGTTAGCTGCACTTTGGTCTTACTCCACACAACTACTGATGTGTTGTCATATCCTTGTGCTCAGACTCTTAACAGCACATACAGGTTTGCCTCAGGACACAAGTTCTCCACAATACTCTGTAACTATTTTTAAGGTTTGATGATTCAAATAGCCTATAGTATCTGTCATTACATCCAACACCACTGCTGGAGTACACAGATATCATCCTGATCTGCAAGCAGATCATGCTGAACTAAATTTGGGCTATATTCAAATTACATTGTGAGATTACTTTTTTTTTTCCCCCCCCAAGTAGGATAGCATGGCTAGAAAGCCAAAAAAATCTTCCCTTCCCATATGCTACCAAATCTTCCATTTTTGTGGCCAGCAGTGTAGGTTAGCCCTTTGATCACATTGGCTCACTTATTTGAAACAGATATTTATTAAACTTCAGATGAAAAAAAACAAACCAAGTATCAGTAAAAAGCATGCAGCGATTACTAGAATACATGACAGAGCTACGTAGGGATTTTAAAAAGTAACTTTGGAAATCTGGAGGTATGTAGAACAGATAAAAACTAACGAAATCCTGCAGAGAGTCTCTCTACATCTCCTCTAGCTATACCAAGGCAAATTCATTACAGCTCTTCAACATACTTCATAGCAGCTCCCTCAAGTGGCCACAGGTTTGAGGATTTTAGTGCAATCCGTAGCAAAGCCCCCAATTACCGTGCAGGTCTTATTACCCACCCTTAGAAGTTTCTCATCACCTTTAGGTGGTTAGGATCACTGCAAATACATTTTGAGTTGTTTCAGATGCAAAGTCAGGGTGGGATAGGTAATTTCAGAAGAGAAGTACAGAGATGAAAAAACAAACAAAACTCCCCACCGAAACAAACAAAAACCGCCCAAAAAACCAAACAAAAAACCCACCAAAACAAATCAATCCCCACCAAAACAAACAAACAAAAATAAAACAGGATAGGAAGAACAAACCAAATGTTATATATCAGAAAAAAGATAATAAAGAAGGCAGATGCTGTGTCTCTCAGATATGCATGGAGTTGCAACTCAGAAATGTTTTTCCTAGGGTGAAATTTCTAGCATTCCCCTGGGAGCTACAGCAGTTCTCTACTTCAAGCCTCTTGTTTTCTGAGGAAAGTCAACCTTTATTTCCTTGTCTATCCCCTTAGATTCTGATGCACCTGGAGCACAAGGATTTGCATCTAACAACCCCAGTTCCACAGATCTTTTGTGAGATTTTGGAGAAAGTTGCTTCACTCCTCTAAAAACCTCATACTTTTTCTTCCCTCTTTACTGTGTATTTGCTCTATCAGTGCTGGCTCCTGAAAGCATCCAACAAATAATAACCAATCTGCAGTTCAGACAAAGGAATTTTACAGATCGATTCATGGAGGGAAAAGACTGAAAATTCAGAGCCCTGGGAAATATGAGAGTTGTTCTGAAAATAAAAAGAGAGGAAAATGCTCCATGTATGGTTATTTATCATTGCTTTGTTAGAGTCAAAGCAACTATGACAATTTTTACACATTGGAGATGTGATTTCTCTACTGCTAGGGTGCATGAATTCCCCTTTAGCTTGCTTTTGTTTTTTTAGTATCTCAAGTAGAATTGTTTCTCCTCCTGGGCTATTTTCAAATAATCTACCTCCCACAATTACATTTTCTTCCTGACAAGGCACGAAACAAATAAAGCTCTGTGTAGTCACATAGATTACCTCTGGTTCCTAAGCTAGCTTTGGTTAAGTCTGAACAGGCTAACAGGCTTCAGTCTTTCCTGGCTTATAAAATCCTAAAAATTTCCAATGGAGATGTTCCCTTGACCCTCTGAGAGCAAATTTACTCTGTTAACAATAAACTCTTTCTTTGCCTGCTGCACACTCTCTGGCAGTCTGCAGCACGAGCAGCCCTCTGTTCTGAGGGGAACACCTCCCAGTTTTGAGTCTTTGGAAAAATACATCTGTATCTACCTACTGAAAGATGGATTCATTGCTTTGTCAAGTTTCAGAGCCTGATTAAGTCTGTTACATCAGTAGAACCAACAAGTGTGAAAACAGATACAAATTAGTCACCTTGTTCTCACAATCCTCAATATCAAATCTATTTTAGATGCAATCAAAACTTGGCCTACATTAGCAACTTCAGACCCTGACATCGTTCCACACTCACTCATTCAAATACTGAGTCTTTTCAGCAATTCTTGTGTGAAATGTGAAACTCAAATAGAGTTGAATTTTATAAACTCTGATACCCCTAGACCTCATTTGTTTGGTAAGTCCTTTTTTTCAATACTGTCACAAAATCACAGAATTAACCAGGTTGGGAAAGACCTTTGGGATCATCGAGTCCAATCTGTCACCTAACACCTTCTGATTGACTAAACCATGGCACTAAGTGCCTTATCCAGTCTCCTTTTAAACACTTCCAGGGACAGTGACTCTACCACCTCCCCAGGCAGCCCATTCCAATGCCCGCCACTCTTTCCGTGAAGAACTTCTTCCTAACATCCAGCCCTGATACAGTTTGAGGCTGTGTCCTCTTGTTCTGTCACTGGATGCGTGGGAGAAGAGACCAACCCCCCCTGGCCACAACCTCCCTTCAGGTAATTGTAGAGATCATTATGGTCTCCCCTGAGACTCCTCTTCAGGAGGACAATCCCAGCTCCCTCAGCCTCTCCTCACAGGGCTGTGCTCCAGCCCTCTTGCCAGCCTTGGTGCCCTTCTCTGGACACATTCAAGCACCTCAACCTCTTTCTTAAATTGAGGGTCCCAGAACTGGACACAGTACTCGAGGTGTGGTCTGACCATTGCTGAGTACAGGGACAGAATGATTTCCCTTGTCCTACTGGTCACACTGTTTCTGATACAGGCCAGCATGCTCTTGTCCTTGTTTTTTTGCTTCTGTTGTGGCCCACATCCAACAAAGCACTTAGTCCTATGTTCATTTTTCCCCCTGGACTGGGAGTTTGGTTCCTGGCTAGAACAAATCTGTGCACAGGAAAGGTTTGGTATCCATCACTACTATGAGTCAGTCAAAGACAGATACCTAAATAGCTAATGTAGACAACTAAAGTACCACAATTATTTGATTATCCTTTAGAAATCCAGAAACTAGTGGGCTCAGGGACTTGTTCATAATGGAGGCATGCAGCAGGCAGCAGGATAGCCTCAGAGCACATGACATAACAGAAAATTACTTTGTGTATGGCACTCTTTATGTTCTCTGATTATCACATTTTAGAAATTGAAGCATTTGATGAAAACCACTGGACTATAAATTGGTGCCTTCAACATCTAGCTTCTTACATTAACGGTGTGACCTGCTCATTATACCCCATTAAAAGGGTAAACATGACAAGATAATGGACTCAGTTTGGCAGCAGCTATACACTTTGATATTTTATTATTTCTACTTTGCTAACTCACAATGAAAAATCCAAGAGCTCTCGTCAGTTGCTAACCTATGAATGGCTAGACCCTCCTGTTCTGAGATTAGCACCAAAAAATGACAGAGAGATTGCTCACTAGACAAACAAGCATTGTTCTTAGAGTTTTGGGGGTGTGTTTGAAAAGTTTAGCTTTGTTCCCTAAGCATGCCACCTTTTGAGATTACCTCAATCTGTACCACTAACTTCAACTGCTTGAGAAAGTCCAGAGCAGAGCCACAAAGATGATTAAGGGAATGGAACATCTCTCTTACGAGGAGAGCCTGAGGGAGTTGGGGCTCTTTAGCCTGGAGAAGAGGAGACTGAGAGGTGACCTTATCAATGTTTATAAACATGTAAAGGGTGAGTGCCAAGAGGTTGGAGCCAGGCTCTGTTGGGTGATGCCCGATGACAGGACAAGGGGCAGTGGACAGAAATTGAGGCATAGGAAGTTTCATATAAACATGAGAAGGAATTTTTCTCCTGTGAAGGTGACAGAACACTGGAACAGGCTGCCCAGAGGGGTTGTGGAGTCTCCGTCTCTGGAGATATTCAAAACCTGCCTGCATGCATTCCTGTGTGATCTGATACAGGTGATGCTGATCTGGCAGGGGGAACTGGACTGGATGAGCTTTCAAGGTCCCTATCATCCCCTGACGTTCTGTGATTCTGTGATCTCTGAAGCTGATAGTCTGAATTTATATTGAAATCTAGACTCAATTTTTGCCAGTAGCACAGATCTATTTTCTAGGTGAACTTAAAACCATTCTTCTTCTCCCTTAACAATTTAAATGCACCACTGAGTAATCACACTCCTAGTCCACCTGCACAGATTTATGCTTACTGCGTGTGTTCAATGTCTCTAAGCTATGAAATATAGAACTAGAAAAATGCTGAGGATCTACTTGCTAGTTTTCTGATCCCTGAAATTAAAAGCTGTTTTTCAGGTATAACCTCTCCTCAGCACTCTGTCAAAGGAAATAAAAGAAAGAAGTAGGGAAGGGAGAAAGCACCTTTTAAGGCTCCTGAAGCTTTTAATTGAATCAGTGATTCAGGAAATCTCATTCTCCCTTCTGCTTGCTCTGAAATGAAGGCAAGACAACGAGCAGATTTCTGTCAGCTAAACAGATGCTCTGTGCATGCAGACATTTCTGTGTTTAATGATGGCTTTGACGTTACAGTTAGCTTTGTGTGATGTGTTGATAGAGGTATCAGCAGAGGACTCTTTAAATGCTGTAAAAATTTGCTGTCATTCTTTTAAGTAAAGGAGACTCCTCTAACATTAGGCTTGTAATAATATTTTGCTTTTGTCTGGATTGTAGAGGTAGTAAGGTTTTAATTGTTCAAATAACAGCATCTCTAAGACATCAAAATTATTTGCATTAATTGCACAGTGGAGACAGAGCAATAAAATTCTGCACTAGTATGTTCACAGAATCATAGAATGGTAAGGTTGGAAGGGACCTCAAGGATCATCTAGTTCCAACTCCCTGCCATAGGCAGGGACACCTCTCACTAGCATACATCACTCAAGGCCTCATCCAACCTGGCCTTGAACACCTCCAGGGAAGGAGCAGTCACAACTTCCCTGGGCAACCTGTGCCAGTGTCTCACCACCCTCAATGCAAAGAACTTCCTCCTAACATCCAGTCTAAATCTCCTCTCTGCCAGTTTAAACCCATTCCCCCTTGTCCTGTCATTGCAAGACCTTGTAAATAATTCCTCCCCAGCCTTCCTGTAGGCCCCCTTCAGATAATGGAAGGCTACTCTAAGGTTGCCTGGAAGCCTTCTCTTCTCCAGGCTGCAGAGCCCCAACTCTCTCAGCCTGTTTTCAGAGCAGAGCTGTTTCAGCCCTCTGAGCATCTTTGCGGCCCTCCTCTGGACCCGCTCCAACACTTCCATGTCCTTGCTAAAGTCTTCTTTCCTCTCTCTTTTCTGGTATATTGTGTATGCATTTGTGATTAATGGCATGGTTAAACTTTATATGTCTTTCTGTAGCATGATTAAGAGAAACAGGCTATCAGAGAAAGTTCAGAACTCAGATAAAAGCACATTTTCAGTGAAGCTTCAGGTCTTAGGTTTTGCACAGAAATGCTATGAAAAGAAAATTTCATAACAGTTCTTCGGCTGTTGCATATTTCTCTAACTCCATACATAGGCTGATTTACATCATATCAGAATCTGGCTTCATTTTTCTTATTTACAGGAGAAGCCAGCCCTAACCCTCTTTTCCTTTACAACTGTGTAAAAAGATGCAGCTCCATGAATGCAAAGAGATTAACACTTCTGTGCTTCCCAGTGCACAGCCTCTGTACCTTTCCATAGCGAAGTTGAGCAATAAATTCTGCTAAAAAATTTCTTAGCTGTAATTTTCCTCCATCCACATAGTGTAAGGTTCTAACTGAGTTTGTGTGGTATGGGCTAATTAAGCAGGTGATGTTTTGCATGTACAAAAGGCAAGGTGAGAAGACCTCAGAAAACGAATATGGAAATTTTGCTCTTCTGGCCACTGACACCACAAAGTTATTATTTGGAGGAGAAGATAGGTAAGCTTGTTTGCATTTTGGGGTTTTGACTGGCAGTATGTATATGGGCAACTCAGTTTGCTGGAAAACAGCTTCCACTGATAGGATGATAAAAACATTCTTAGTCTTACACACTGTGTTTGTATGTCTCTGGCCAGGGCTAACATCAGTTTGGTGGAGGGGAATTTTGTTTACAGCTTTGTTTTGGCAAATCAGGTTCTCATTTTTAGACCTTAGTCTGCTGGTTGCAGCGTCCCTAGGCTGGTGTAGCTGGGAAAACTTGCAATAAACCTTTAGATCAGAACTCCTATGGTTAATTATCTTATCAATAAGAAGAGTAAATGTACCTTAGAGGGACAGTAGAACACTAAGAAAGAGCAACAAGAAGCAGCAGCACTGTTTAGCATAGAGGGCAGCTAGCTGTGATGGTAGTGAATGTTCTCTTGTGTGATTTACTCTAGGTACCACAGTGTCACCAAGGTTGGAAGAGACCTCAAAGATCACCAAGTCCAACCCATTCCCACAGACCTCAAGACTAGACCACGGCACCAAGTGCCACATCCAAACCCGCCTTGAACACCTCCAGGGACAGTGACTCCACCACCTCCCTGGGCAGCCCATTCCAGTAGGGAATGACTCTCTCAGTGAAGAACTTTCTCCTCACCTCGAGCCTAAACCTCCCCTGGTGCAGCTTGAGACTGTGTCCTCTTGTTCTGATGCTGGTTGCCTGAGAGAAGAAACCAACCTCCTCCGAGCCACAACCACCCTTCTGGTAGTTGTAGAGAGCAATAAGGTCTCCCCTGAGCCTCCTTTTCACCAGGCTAAGCAATCCTGCTCTAGCTGGGGCTTTGGATGATCTGCAGAGGTCCCTTCCAAACCCAGCTACTCTGTGATTCCATGAAAGGCAAAACAAGTAATATTACTGAGTGTGTTTTAACAGCAACCATTAGGACTGCTTTGGCACTGTGACCTTTCCACCTGTGACATGCTGATACTGAAGTAGTAAAAGCACAATGAATATGATGGAATTAACCTGAATTTTATGTATGTGCTTGCAGTATGCTACAGGAGGACTACCATTCACCTGGCATTTTTCAGACATACTCATTTCTACCTAGAGTTTTATGTATTTGCATTTTAAGCATTTGCCTAAGAGATTCTGTGAGTGGAAAGGTCTGGTTTCTCTCTCAGAAGCTTAGCTCCCCTTTGCCTATTCTTAGCTCTCCTTTATCTTATCTTTTTAAGGAAACAGACCTTTATTTACTCTGACTGTGTTCAGTATGCCATCTAATTAGTACTTTTTTCCTATCAGCTGGAATCAGCACAAACAACTATAACTAAAATGCAAAAAACCACATAATGCTGTTGCTGTTAAAGCAGCACCATGACATGTCTTGTCACGTGCATTTAAAATGCCATGGGGTGGTGAAATCAGTAAATCCAAGATCACAGTGTCCAGGTGCTTTTTCCTCTGCTGCTGTTTGGAAAATATTTTTGTTAATATAACCACAAATTGAATTTTGAGAACTGCAGGAAGGTACTAATAGCAATAGTAGGCTTGTAGTCTTTAAATGGGTTTTTCGAGTCATTACAGCGCTGCACACAGTATCATGACCTGAAAAAATGGATTCTTCATGTTGCTTTTTAAATAACTACCAAATCTGTTTCTCATTTGAGAGTTAAAGGAGAAGTATCTTCGGTTCTGCTGGTGATGAATGCAGAGTAGCTGAGAAAGCTCTGGCTTTTCATTCTACCTATTTTGTTACAATTTTAAATGCACATATCTGAAAACTCCTTTGCTTTATACTTAAAAGGCTTCAAAACACAGTGTTTTCTAAATACCTTTGTTTAAAAAAATACCCAACTATAGAACCCAAATAAAGAGTGACATCATGATGAGAGAATTTATCATTGTCTTGTAAGAGTTACCAGAACAAAAGGTGAGAGAACCTCACCTATGTGTTTTGACATCTCCATTACAGCAGGGTAAGGAGCAGCAATAGATTAGCTCAAATGTTGAAACAGAAGATTTCATGTTCTCTGCCAAAGTTATTATAATCTAATAACTCCAGATGTATTTGTAGTTCTCATTGCAAATTCCAACAAATTTCACTGTCTAGTAGCAGAGTAATTTTGCTAAGTGTCTCCTTTGGGAGCTACAAGACAAAACAGAATAAAGCACAATTTACCACCTTTCTGCACCCTTTTGGTACATAACCAGGAATGAGTTTGTGATTTCACAGAATCACAAAAACATTCACGTTGGAGAAGACCCTCAGGATCACCAAGCCCAACTGACAATCCTACTCTACAAGGTGCACCCTAAGCCATATCTCCAAGTGCCACATCCTAATGACTTTTAAACGCATCCAGGGTCAATGACTCCATCACCTCCCTGTGCAGCCCATTCCAATGCCTGACCTTCTTGCATCCTTCTTACTCAAATCTCCTTCTACCATTTAGAAATGGGATGTTGTGACAGTTTGGGAGTTCCCTGCCCCCCCACACTTGTAAAATGACCCAAACTAGAACTCAGCCAGCTGGAAGTTAAGAGATGAAGCTCTATTTACAGCTTAGCACAATATACAAGCAGATATATACACAATATACAGGAATATTTACAGAAATATACAAGGTAAAGGTAATACAGAAACACAACTCCCCTCCCAGAAATCAGAGACCCCAGGAGGGGCTCCCAAACACCCTTCCACCTTCTCCCCACCCCTACACCTTACCCCAGGGTTTGCCTTAACACACAAGGAGGATCGGCTGGGGAGGATTAGAAGAAAAGTGGTTAGTGAAGTTATTCAGCAGAGAGGAGAAGCCAGAGCTGCTAGCCCAAGATGCTGTGCCCCTGTGACCCAGACTGCCAGCTTGAGAGATTCTCCTACCTTTTTGTTTTGGTTTTCTTATACCTAAACATCTCAGCAAGCCTATGAGTGAAGTAGACATCACCATTGTTTTCCTTCACAGCCTATAGTATAATTTTCTCTATTAAAATATTCCAATTAGCTCAAACCAGCACAGTTGTCCATACAACATAATGCAATGGTGAATCCATATTGTAATTTAGAAAAGCTATCATGCTATTTTTAACATTTTCTCTAGCTCTGCATCCATTGTGCAGTAGCAGATGTGTGACCAGCCCTGCCTAAGGATTCTGTAGGCGTGGAAAGTTTATCTGATCTTAAGGAAATATTCTATTTACTAATGTAAAAGAAATGTACTAAGGGTTATTACATTCCCAGAAATTATATTCAGATCTAAAAACTGCTTAGAAGATTTTGAAGGACAACTGTTACACATGACTGTCTTGTATTTATCCCAGCCTAGATACCCACCTACAGCCCCTTAAAGAGACTGATTATGGAAGAGGTAGAGCATTGGTTCCTCTCAGCCCAGCCATTCTTACATTCTGAACTTGGCATTCCAAACTTGACAGGACATTGTATGAGCTAAGATTAAAGTTCAGAAGCAGGTCTGAATCTCAGATGATCACATCTTTGGTTGTTACTAAATCATGACAACTTCAGTTCCTAGACTGGATTCTGGTCCTTTACATGAACCTGAGATATGAATTGAGCAAGGTTAGTAGCTGTGACTCTTGGTTGACTGACCTATAACTGATAAATTGAAGAAGTGATATAAAAATTAGGATCATCAGGCCAATATGTTTGGGGATTTCTTTTTTTTTTTTTTTTCCAAAAATTAATAAATATTACTTATTAGTCACTGAGATGTATTTACAAACAAAGTCACCTGGTTGACAAACAAGTATGTTACAACCAAAATAACAAAGAGTAGGAAGTGATGCCCAGCTGGAGAAAGCAGTTTTCCTTGTTATGAAAATGTGCTGTTCAATACTTGGAAGACAGTACAGCCAACTGAGTCCTGGGCT
>VWYK01051640.1:0-10193 GCA_013399775.1 Semnornis frantzii | reverse complement strand
AATGGAAAAAAAACAGAATAAAGGAAAATAATAATTGTATCTCAATTAAAAAAAAAAAACAAACTGATTTCAAGTGAATTGTTATATTAAATGCATACTAAAGAGCTCTCTACAGATATAACAGTTATGATAACTAACATACATGGCTCTCACCCTCCCACTAACCTGGGAACTGCCAGGCTAAAGTGGACCATAACTAGAAATGAGATTTTGTCACACACCAATATAAGCATTTAAAAAATCAAAACACCTTACCAAAATTGTAGTGACAACTACTGTTCTATTTTCCATAGCTGCAGTGTCATTTCCAAGTGTAGGTTCATGCTGAATCAAAACTAACTTATCCATGTCGTTCCAATAACCAACCTGCAAAACAAAAGGCATGTAATTTACAGTAGAAAAGTCTATATTCTGTATAATTACAAATCTAAATGATTATAAGAACAGAATCATCTGAAGAGAATTTTGTGCCAAAGGAAGTACTGTCATGCTCATAGACAGGTGCATGGTGGTACTTACCTATCACTTTGAGTACCATCTTGTACCACTGCTGCATAAGCAGACCTGGTATCACTGACACTCGGCTACTCTTCAATGATCTGGGCTACTGACTTTGATCAGAGGCACAAATGAAATCTTATTTTCAATTGTTTGAAGGTTTCCTGGGGCATAAGCAAGATATAAGAATTTTTGCTGTCCACAAGAAATTTTTCATTTGCTAACCCTCCAGATCTTCTGGTCTTGGAGAAGTGAATGACATCCAGACGACAGCTTTGCAGTTCAATGGCAGATCTCAATTCCCTGCTGCAACACGGGCTCCCAGGAGACCCAAACACAGAGACTTGCACCAAGCTTGTTCCATTTAAGTGCTAGCATTGACCTTTAGTATCTATATTAACACTGTTGTTCAATTCTTTAATGAATTGAATGCTTTAAATTCACAGACAGTCACTTATATTATGCAAGATAAGCACCCCTCCTAGAAAAGTGCTTGTTTTCCCCACTGACTCTAGAGCACAGTGAGCGATTTCACTCAGATAAAAGTATGTCTGGCAAGTGGTTGCAGAAAAGTGGAACAAATCAGGTTTTCCTCACCATGGGTGCATTTGGGATGCTGAAAAGTTTCCTCGGGCATCCTTAAGGTGGAACAGCTGCCTTTGTTCATTGCTGGTGCTGAACTACTCTAAAACCAGGTTTGAATCGCTCATTCTTGTATTCCCACGGTGAAAGAAAAAATTAAAAGTGCTACGCCTGCATTCAGAAGCCTTTGTTTACACACAGATATTGCTCCTTGCAGTGCACACCTCTGGTATTCAGTACAGCCTGCACCTGCACCCTGTGCATTGGCAGTGGTGTTGCTGGGCACAAGATGTGCCCTTTCCTTTGAGGGTCCATGAATGCAGCACCATGTAATGCCAGACAGGATGAAGACAGCCTGACAAAAGATTTGTCTTCAAACTTTTATTAATGCTTTTCAGCACCACTCAATGAACACTTAAAACTCCCCAAAATTCTCAAAGGCAATGTACTGCATCTTTGGATGTCCATTTGTAAACCGTAGCCAGTCAGAATCTTACAGCACATTCATCTTCACACTCCATGTGGTGACAGCATGTTTAGTATCTACATCAGCATGTGGTGCTTCTGGATTTAGAGTTCCCTCCAATCGTTTGAAGTTGCCCTGGGTGATATTAGCTAGTGTTCTGGAAACACTACGTGCATGATAGTCCCAGTACAAGTCAGATGTATATGAAATGGCAAGTGGTTCATGACAGTTGTCCTTTCTCTCAATTTTACTTGGAGATATTTAATTTTACCTTCCCACCAACCCTTTCAGCACACCAGACACAGGTCCCTTAGCTGAAGCTGCTCTTTCACATCCAACCTGTGGTTCACTCATAAACACCCTCCCCTTTCCCTTCCTCTTTTCCGCAACTAGATCACTGTTGTCTGTGGGGAATCTCTGATAAGCCTGCTGAGGTATGGTTGTTTCTCTGATCTAGTTGACTTCATTCAGCTCTGTGTCAGACTACATGAACATAAACCTGTTCATATAACACTGCTCTAACACCACCTAAGATCACTATGGTGGAAACTGGTTAAATGATCAGATCCAAATGATTCAGCCAATGTTATTTCTAACATTATTGTAAAACCCAGACTAAAAATCACCATTGCACAGGATTCTGCCTTCATGATGTGGAGAAACATCATGTTCAGATTGATGCAGTGACGTGACGCGATGTGATGTGAAAGTCTAGAAATGCAGGGGGCTGCTTTTGGTTCCTGGTCTCATATGCATTAGAGAATTCTGAATATTCTTAAAACAGACAACCTTCCTCTTGATTTTAACACTTACTACTTCATTAATTTAGTTTTTGGGAAAAAAAATGGAGAGGCAAGTCATCTTAGCAGTCCTTAGAGCAGTGTGCAGACACACCACAGAAAATTACACATATATGCAGTAATCAATATGAACGACTGTGATCGAATATGAGTGAATTCTTTTTTATGTCAGTAAAGCAAACAAGCACAAACTCTTTTGATATATTTAGCTGAAATGTTCCCTTTTTCTTTGCAATTGCTATTACAGCACAAGAGCCTTGACTTAGGTCTCTGCAGGCAACAGGAAGCTTTGACACTGCTGATATAGTGGAAAGGAAGGTTTTCTTCCTAGCAGGATGCGCTGCTAACAAATATTCTTCATGGAGACAGCAATAGTCACAGATAAAACTGATAACTGGAAATGTCAAGTTCTTGACAAAAAGCTGTGACCAGGTAAAGGCAGAATATGTACACCAAAACCTGGAACTTGGGAAGCTCATTATAACAGCAAATGATGGTTTTCAATTGTGCAATTCCTCACTGCTGGAAATTTTGTTAGCAAAGCAGAAAATGAATGATGTATTGTGTTATAAACGTAAGTGCCAGAAACAGATAAAGAAGGTTTTTAAGGAAGGCAGGTTGTTTTAAAAGGACTTCTAGCTTGTCTGCATGGGTGTGAGCTTTCACGTGTGCATCTCTAATCTGCAATAAAGTAACTGGAACTGGATTACTGAATAAATATGTAAGATATATCATGACACTTGAACAAGACTATAGATTCACAGTCACTGTGAGAGCACTGAATAATAATATGCTTTCCTATAAATACCTCATCTCCAATTTAAAAAACTCTTCAGAGGATAGGATTGACTTCAACTATTAAAGTACATCCAATTCTATTTGGATTGCAATTGGACTTTATAGCACTTACATCGACTTATACAGAGCTTGAATTTGTCTTTTAGGAAACAATACTGCAAAAACATCTGCCTCCAAGTAAATCTGTCACAACAGTTCGGCATTTGAATGAATAGTATCATTTCTGAAGACTTGTGTGCCTTGTAGCAACCATTGAAGCACTCCACATGAGATCCCCAAGTAACTGAGACCAGTAGAATGGTAAAAAATTTTGATAATCAATTGTTATATTAGTTGCCCAGGTTGGAATTCAGAAACTGAATCTTAAGACTGTCTTGTGCATATACATGTGCATGTATATGCATAGGCTGTGTTTACTTTTTCCCTCTTTTTTTCTTTTCTTCTTTTTAATGAAATACATATCTTGGTGACATGATGAATGATGGAATCACAGAATGACTGAGGTGGAAAGGGACCCCTCTAGGTCATTTGGTCCAATCCCCCTGTTTAACCTAGAGTCAGTTACCCAGAACAGGTCCAGGTGACATTACAGTGGGCCTAGGGCACTTGATCACAAGGAACAAGTGGAACAAAGAACAATCTCTACAGACAGATAAGGTAGCCTCACCAATGTGTTGTTGTTCTGCAGACAAGGACCAAGTAAGAAATACTTCATAAATAAAACTAATATGAGTAGTGGCTATTATTTCCCATTTTACTCAACTATATAGAACTTTGTGAACAGCTGTGCCATTTGGTAATGCTCTGTTCACATCTTTAAAGCTGTAAGCAACAAAAATCACTTTTTGAAAGATTAGAGGCATGTGTTACTCTGACTGTGAAGGCTAGTCTTGAAAGATACTGCTGGGTGACTCATAAGTCATGTTATGTAGGACACGAGAAGAAGATATTAAAAGTGAAGGCCTCTTAGTTCAATTAAGTATAGCCATTTCTCATGTATTATATAGGATTTGTCAGGCTGGAGCACAGAATTGGTCCAGGGATCACATATCAAATAATATGTAATACATGAGAAATAAATTCTTGTGAGTAGCCAGATCTGTCAAAGCTGTTACGGTGTGTTATATTGAAGGCAGGTAATGGCCTAAGAGTGGCAGCTCGGGACGCCTGAAAAGGTAATAAAAAATATTGTAGGCCTCTAGCCATACAACCATAACTCTTCTGTTACCAGCCACCCTCCCCTGAAATTGCAGGCAAGAAGTATGAGTGGGGATATTCCTACAGTGGTGCCAGTCAGACAACTCTCCCAAAACAGGTGACAAATGTTGAGACTGGAACCACAGGCCACTTTTCACAGTTTGCTGCCAAGCAAATTCCCTAAAGTTGTGACCTAATTAACCACATCTTTTCCTCCTTGCTTTCTTTCCTGTATAGTTGGGAATTGGGGATGGAAAGGTCACATTTCATCACTTGCCTTTGAGGCACCCCAGTCACGCATACATCCTCCTGGCTGCCAACAGTGCAGTGTAGAGCCAGGAAGGGAGCAGCCGTGGCAGCAAGGTCAGACACTTTGCTTGGCACAAGACATTGGGTTTCCCAAGAGAGAAGGAAGGCAGACTTACCTTTCCCAGTTTATTCTTCAGCCATCTGTCATACCTTCAAAAGGCAACTGGACCTCATACACAGACACATGCTTTGGTCCACAACCCTGTGCTGTGATACACTGGCAATTTGTTCACCTCAGTGTGCAGTTCTGCTCTGGGTCTACAGTTTAACAGTTTGGAGACAAGCAGTTCACCCAGAGTACTATTTATTGGGTTTGTTTCCTGTGGCCTGATAGCAGAGGACTATTTAATTCAATTCCAATTGCTTTGGCCTTACTCAGGTAGCCATGATTCTCCTATTCACCATCAGTTCTCACTTTTGCTGTTTTGATGGCCTCAAATACAGGCCACAGTACCTCCAAAGGAAATAAAATCCTTGAGTCCACATGCGTTTCCTGTTCTGTAATTGTTTTATACTATGGAAGTCTGAGTGATAAACTATATGCATTGAGACATGGAGGATCTGCTTAGACATATATTAATGTGCATTTGCCTAAGTTGCTTACAAGCAACAAATAAAGCAGACAGGATTAGATACTGCAATTAATTTTAGCAGATTAAAGTATTCAGGGTATTATTCCTTCTCTCTCCACTCCTTTTCCTCTTAAAAGCCCTTTATTAGTTACGGTCTATGATTTGTGTTTACACAGAATGTACGAATGACCCCACCTAAAAGTACCAGTAATTCACAAGAAGTCTTTGAAAAAGGTACAAGAAATATCCACTGGTCAGACTTCTGACCATTTTCCATCACCCATCAGCATAGCCATGTGTCATCCAGATGGTTTACATTAGTATGCTTGACTGACTGAAATCCCACCTCTCCAAGATGCCTACTTGCTTTTGTGCTCCTCAATTTGTTGCACTGAATAATAGTAACCAGTAGTAAATGCAGTTTAAATCTACTACTGGAAATATTATCCACGTATTCCACATGGCATCTTTTTTTTTCAACCATGCAGACTCTGGTTTAGTCTAAGTTTGCATAATCGTTCCATCATATTTAACTTGTTTGTATGATACCAGGACAGCAAACATAGTCAGCATGTACCTTTCGAGGGCCTGTGTTCTTCAGCTCAAAGACATCCATGGTGTAGTTGACTCTGCGACCATAATGGTCAAACTGAACATTTCCTGTCAGTCCTTGTATTCGAACCTACAAATGGAAGAAAAAGCATTATGAAGATCCAGCCTTATATTGTCTATTTCAAATGTCACAGAGTAGTTCAAGTTACCTTGGCTATGTCCTTAGATTACCATAACCACACTACTCTATAATAGAAAGGCACTATAAAAGCAAAGAAAGTTGGTTATGTTTCCTTTGTCATATCCAGATATGCTCAAAATAGGCTTAGATATGCAGAATCTAAGGGCCAACAAAGACACATAATGAACTCTCTTCTTTCATGCTGTGCAGCTCAACACTTTCCAACTGCAGGTTTTAAAGAGATGTATGTTTTTTTCCATTCCCATCACTGCTGCAGAGTATTTCGGGTCATATGAAATAAACCTAAAGAACGTTCAGCCTGAGCTTACATACCTTTTAAACTTATACTCTAGTGGATTGAATGTATAAATTGAGTATATATAGCTCATCGAGGTAAACTTTGACCCCAGCAAAGATGTTTACTGTCATAGAAGACAGGACATGCATAAAGCCTGAAAAGAGTGTTTTCAAAGCCTCAGACTGAAGGACAGATGTAAAGCTGAAAGGCTGTCTGTGGCATTTTTTCACCACCTGTGTCTCAGTTGAAACTAGAACTATTTGTTTTTGATTTTCAGTGCTTTACTGCCTCAGCAGGGCATACCCAGAGTGTGGTATTCATGCCAAAGAAGCTACAGTTATATTGCTGATGGCTTTGATGGTATCAGGATGCAACCATGAAAAACCTCTTTGGCTGGATTTGAGGCTTGTGCTGTCTTCTCTAACACAGAAGGCTGACTTCGTGCTTCTCACAACTGTTACAGATCTGTGCATCTGCATGGAGTATGTGGAGCATACAAAATGCTTTATTTCTATCCCTAAGAGTCAGAATGTGGATTTAAACCACTTACTCCTTCCCTCTGTCCTTTTCTGTCTCTGACAGCTGAAACCTTGACTTCCAGGCACAGAGCTGCCAGCTTTGTCAGTAGCCACTTCTCCTCAGTAGTTTCTCCTGAGTGGAGCGAGCCTGCTCATTTGCAATAATTTTAATTCTACTGCAGGATTTTTATTTTCTTACCCTCCCATTCAAAGGAAAGGCTAAATTATCTTGACAGAGATCTGGAACTTTCCGGGCATCCATATTCATCAGGAATTCAAAATCCTGACATCCGAGAACGACAGCTCTGGGAAGCTCATTTGGAAGAAAAATGTACTATCTAGGTGATTTCCCTGGGAGAAATCTACTTTTATTCAAGACAGAAACATATTTGAAAGGTTGTATTACGTAACTATGTTTTTTTACCTTAAATGACAGTATTTGTACACCCAGGTTATATGAAAAAGCAACAGATGAGCTCACCAGTTCAGTGGAGGAAGTCTCAACTATCTTAACAAAATTAAGAGTAGTTTCAAATAGTAGCAGCTTCTGTTTGCCTTTATTTCAAGTTAAAAACCAGAACAACCAAAACTGCTACAGCTGTTTCCAAATGGCAACTGAAAAAGAAATCACTCCTCTCCCCTTACTACTATTGTGTATAACAGCTTCCAAAACACATCAAAACACAAATCAACTAGTATTTAATATTCACAAGGATCACTAGAATAAAGCCTATATTTACCTGTTTTAACGTCCTCTCCATATCAATGCCTTGACCCCACGGAGCTGCAGGGTTAGCAAGACAATCACCAGCATTTCCTCTCCTTGAAATATCAATTTTCTGTCTTCTGAGATTGCGGAAAGTTTCAGCCATCACGAGTACTCCATCATAAGTTAATGCAGATGTATACTAAATAGATGGACAAACATAGTACTTTAGAGTTGGTGTGTCTTTACAAAAACCAGATGTCTCAGATATTTGTAGTTTGATTCATTATGCAGCAGTTTCTACACCTTTATTTAGAAAAAAACTCTCCTCAAAATCAAAAGCAATTTTGTCTAAGGAACAAATGTAGGACTGAAAAGAGTACATTTCAGCTTTCCAACTTAATTTCTTAAAAGCAGAGAAATCTGACTCTGAAGTATTATTAAAAGAAACAAATTAAACTGGCAATATACAATTCAATTGGACTCGTCAACTTTTTTTCCCAGTTGTCTTATATATTAGAGAACAACCTCACACACCTAACTTACTTAAAAGTAAAGAAAGAAAGAGGAGCTCATTGAGAAAATGTAACTGAAAAAATGCTAATGCTGACTACTGGAATTATTAAGAATAATCCAGGATATGGTCTTCCTATTGGAAAATCTATGCTGGCTCTCTGAAGGACATAGAGCAAGGAATGGCCTGAATTTCTACACTAACTGCAGTAACTGGTTTAGGTGGAGAACACATCAAACAAAACGTGCAGAGCAAGCCTTCAACAGGTGTTCATTTGGAGCAGCATGGATAATGGGACATTTTCTCACTCTGTTGCACATAGAATCATACCATGTCAGGGGCTGGAAGGGATCTTGAAAAATCATCTAGTCCAACCCCCTGCCAGAGCAGGATCACCTACACCCGATCACACAGGAATGCATCCAGGCGAGTTTTGAATATCTGCAGAGAGGGAGACTCCACAAGCTCCCTGAGCAGCCTGTTCCAGTGCTGCCCAGTACCTTCCAAAATTTAAATGTACTTGATTCAAGTCCAAAACATAAATTTAATGAATATTCACTGAATTATGTAGCTATGTTTCGTATTATGCATGTTGATACTTTCTCTAGACTTTCCCACCTACCACTCTCCGTGCCAAGAGGAGGCTAATTGCTTCTCTTTGCACAGTGCCCAGCACAAAGTGGCTCAGTTTCAATTAGATCTGTTATACATTAGTATGTATATAGTAAGAACTATTTTGATGAAGTCATATTTACAGTTATGCTGTTATTTGCCTGCCAAGAAAATTATAGATGACAAAAATATTTTGTTATCCATCTGTGAGGGACAGAGGAACACTGGCACATAATTTCACTGTAAAATTATGCCTGAAAGTGATTACTATGCCAGGTTTTGAGGTGGATAAGATTTCCAGAGGAAATTCTAAATGAAGATTTAAGTGCTGTAAATTTACAATTGTGGTTATATCACACATGTAGAAGAACTCAGCTGGCAGAAAAGCTCTGCACTCTAAGTGAATTTAGATCATTAGACTAATTTGTGTAAAATCAGTTGAAATTAAGTTGTCAGTTAAGCATTTGACCTTCTATTCCTGTCAGTAAAGGGGTGAAGTTGCAGAATAAGTGACAAAGGACATTAAAGTACATCAGTGAAACATGTTACAGTTTGTTTCTAGCATATAATTGTAAGGATAGGCATAATTAGTTGCCAGCAATAGTAAGATCATCTGCTCTGCTTTCTCTTCTGCCTAAATATTATGGTTTTCATTCATGCATTCAACAACATTAATCAGAAATTAGGGTACTTGATGGAGGTCTTTGGTCATGCTTTGGATCAGTCAGTACCTTCGGCGGGGTCTCGGATCCTGGGTATTCTCTCTGGTCCAGTTTCTTCCAGCGCTGCATCAGCTTAGCTACCATTGGGGTACTGAAATCTACTAGTTGAAATCCAGTCACATTGGCTCCTCCATGCATAAATCTCTCCAGAGATATATCTTTGAATCCCTAGAAAATCAAATTGAGATTTTTCTTTGTCCTTGTGTATCACTGTGGCCCCAACCATAGACATTAGAAGGCAGAGACAATGCAGGAGAATCTCACTGTTAGTGCAAGGAAAACGTAGCATGAGAATCCCATCACTGTGAAACACGATGGTGGTAACTCTCAGATCTCCTATATATTGAAGCCTAGGGTGACCCCTGGCATTGAAAGAAAAAAAATAAAGTATATTTACTTCCTGACTTAGTTCTTCAGGTTAAGCTTTTCAGCACATATTAGAAGTCTGTGGTAAAATTTATCTTTAGAGACATGAATGAACTTCAAAATAAAGCATAATGTAAACTGCTAAAGCAAGCTAAGAAGCAATCGCGATGTTCCTTTTTTACCTGCTATATTTAACGGTAGATCAGAGGTATCTTATTTTTGTTTTCCTAAATTCCTCTGACTGGCATTATCAGTGCAAATGGAAGTGTATTATTACACTTAACTTCAAAAACTTCCCCAATATCCTGGGGAAAAATGTTGTTAAGCACAGGTATTAGATTCCTGTCCCAAAAGGTACTGATAGAAAGTATAAAAGGTAACACATTCAGGAAGTCATATTACCCACACTATTAAATAGCCAGTAGAGAGCAATGTGTGCTCTTGCTGAAGCAGATGAGTAGATGTGCCAGTCTCCAATATATATCCTACTATCCGTTAGCAG
>VWYK01051631.1:13873-28732 GCA_013399775.1 Semnornis frantzii | reverse complement strand
ATGCATATTAATTCAAAACAACTGAACTTTTTTATTTTCAAAGCTAACTAAACGAATCACAAAATGCTGAATGTGATTAAGCATTTTAGTTCCTTTTAGCAGGATGTTTTGAACCACCTCACCCCTAGTGTTATTTGAATAAGTAAACAAATACAGGCTGTTCTTATGTCCCAAGCATGGAGCATGCTGTTACCCAGCTAGCATTCAGCATATTGCACTTGGCTACAACAGGCTGTGCACACAAAAAAAAAAAATCAGAAATATTTACAAGATAAACTCTCAAATTTCCTAGTGTAGCAACTTTTAGCTTAGAAAGTAAGTTATCTCTCCTTTTCAAACATAGGAGGTGTGAAGTCTCTCCAGCAGATTTGCCTGTGCAGTGTGGCAGCTCCCTATGTATCAATGGCTTTTCCTTTCTTTGAAGTGGGAAGAGTGATGCAAGGGAAACTAAAGCTGTTTTCTGATGATGGCTGCAGACTGTGTCCCATAACCCATCTCACCCTGCAGCTTCTCTTTTACAGGTAGGGCAGAAAATATTCAGAAGACAAAGTTTTATCCTAGGAGTCTTTGCTATCCTTCTACTCCTCTCATCACATTTCATTCCAAGAAAATTATGCAGAAGAGAGACACCAACCCCTTCAAATGACCCCACAATTTATTAATAGGAAGAATCATCAAGGTCAGCTTAGGTTCTGTCAAGAAGACTGTTTTAAAATTTCTGTTACTTTACTATTAAGAGCTTTGCTTTTTTTTTTTTTAACCTGCCATGCAACCTATCCCTGTTCTGTGTCTCTTACCTGAAAGGGTTATAAAATCATCTTTGTGAGATTTCCATTAATATCTTCTTCACAGCATTTAAAGTTTCATTTTACACACACTATTATAAAGTTCTCAGATACCAACCCAGGAATTTTAAGTGCCTTTATCAGTATAGGTGCAAATGAGCTATTACTAGTATCACTCAGTAGAGTCCATTGTCTTCTGGTATGAAAACATTATAGAAGTCTATTTTTCCTCCTCTGGAGATCATTACACTTGGCAATTTGAAATAGTTTTTCTCTTGTGAATCTGTGAATTTTCCTTTTCTAACCAATTTGCATTGTAGACTTATTAGAGGAAAGAAAATAATTTATAGTCTGTCCCCTTTCAGTCCCTGACCATTCCATCTACCCTGCTGTGGTAGGAAGGCAATGGCACATGACTGTCAACTCAGTAATGTATGGCCACAAAAAATCTGGCTCAATACACAACCATCAAATAACTGCTCCTGAAAACATACAAGCAAAGTACCTTTAATTTAGTGAAATGCTACTTGAACTGGAATGAGAAATCTGTCAATGAAAAAATGAGCTTCTTTCCCTAGTTATAAAATCAGCAGGATTTGTCTTACAGCAATGGTATGCCAGATAACACCGTGTCACATTTCTTTACTGTTTTGAATTTCATGTGTTGAGCAGGTAATTTTTGGCTCCTAGCCTGTATGCAGACATGTATTCATCACCCGAGAGTAGTGAAGGATGCTTCTATCCAGTCCTACCTGAAAGTACACTGGTACACATACACCTGCCAATATGGCAGTCCCTTATGCTTTGCAGGTCCACAGCTCAGTTTTGAGACCCTCATACAGAATCTGGGTGGGTTTGCAGTGTGAAAACCTGGTGAGAATGTGGGTTGGCTTCTGCCGATCTGCTAGCCCTTACAAGGCTGATGCCTCAAATTTACTCCTCCCAATCAGTACCAGTGGCACAAAGAAAGGTCAGGCACTGTTTTTTTTCCCACCATATGGTATAAGCATTTCAGCCCCTGCCTCTTCTAAGGCCAGTGTGGTACCTGGGTGTGTGAGCACAGGCACAACCTAGCCTGCACCCCTCTGCCCACCTCTGGGTGCCCCACTGCTTCCAGGTGAAGCTCATCTCCTAAATGTACTTCTTATTTCAAGGGTCTGTTTAATTTCTGCACTAAAAGTACCTTGCTGAGAACCCATGAGGCACTTTCTTTTGCTACTGCTGTGCAGACAGCAGGGACTGAACCATCTCAGCACCAGAATGGTGGCAGCTTGTCTGGCTTTGCAAGCACAAGGCTGCAAAGAGTCATCACAGTATTTAGCAAAATATCTTGCTGCACATTGCAGATAGTTTCTGTTGTACTTTTAGCTGGTTCTGGTTTAGGTCCCTGTCCACACATGCCTAACTCTCAGGGAAAAAAGAAAACAAATGCTTTGCACACATACAGAATAATATTAAAAAAAAAAAAAAAAATTAGCTCTAGGGTTGTGTTGCATCAGTGCCCCTGGAACTAATCTGGTACATCTCCAAATAAAACAGAAACCTTTGATGCTTGTAACTTTCTCTCTGACTGGAATGACAATAGTTTATTTTTGTTAACTCTGTAAATGTTTGCTGTAGGTATTACCAATAGAGGCATTTTATTTAAAGGAGTATATTAAAGTGTAAAATAAACTTCAGCATGTGAACACAACAGCCTGTGAATACAACTAGGTGGTAAAAAATGATCTGAAAGTGATACTTGCTGTTAAGCTCTGTATTTCTCAGGTGAGCTGGAGGGTAAAATGCCCTCACCTGGGACAGAGCTTGCCTTTACCTTCACGATGGAGCCTCTGCTCACAAGTGGTGAGTAATTTACATCTTTACCTTAGAGTCAGCAAGAGGGGGACTAGCTGTAGAGGGGTAGCCAAGAGAACTGTAAGAACTACAGTTTCTCCAGCCTGTGAAGTCTTTGGCTTAATTTCCAGGGATGCTGAGGAAGCTGTGTCCTTTTGGCTATAGGATGCTAAAGGCTGTAGATCCTGATATCACTGACCAGATGTGGGAATGTTACTCTAAGCATGACATTATAGTACATTCCATACTGGTGGCTGGCTGTATCAGGAAGATGGAAGAAATGATGAGATAAAGGAGGGTAGTGGAGTTTTCAGTTTACCACAGCTAATTGTGTATAAAGATTCTATTAAAGAACATACTTTAAGAATATATATGCATAGGAAGGCCATTCATCAACTGCACCTAGCCATTCTTCAACCTCTAAAAGCATTTTTCTTATCCGTAAAAGTCTATAGTGTTACCATTTGTGATTATTTCTGTGGCTTGGAAAGTCTAACAGAGTCTAAACGACTTATTCTTGTTTCCACAAGGACCACACCAATCCCATTCCTAGATGTGTTGTCTTTGCGTGGTCAGGTGAGGGGATGTACTCCTTTGGTATCATGATTGCAATAGCTCTAGAGAAGTAGCATGCATAGTCCTGCAGTCTTGCATGGATTAAGGTCATTCCAGTGCTAGATGAAGCAGTGCAATGGATCTTTTATCTGCTGTTAGCAGTTGAAACTTGCATGAGGAAAATCTGTTCTAGCGGTGACAAGAGCAAGCCTGTTGTGGACATGTAAAGCATAAATGTAAGCCAAAATCTTGTATTTCTATTAGAGTGTTGCTCCAAAGAACCAAGTCAAGCATCATGTTTTGGTGATACCTGCTTTGTGATAATTTGGTGCTGAAAATAATTTAAAATATAAATAACACAAGTGTGTTTTAGAGTTGTTACAGTGCCAATGGCCAGATCGCAGAGCATGAGTAAGCAGAGCTACCACCTCTGTATATACTCATGATATGGCTCTGTGATGCTCGGACCACATCCTTTCAGCATCAGAGGGAAGGATCATCAAAATGTCAGCAGACAACACAGATAATCACTGTCATCCACACTGCTGATTGGCAGCATCTTTATGACAACTCCCCATCAGAGTTACAGAGGAAGTTTCTTGCTGTGCTGAGATCCCTGGCCTTTTGGATGGTTGCTTCATGGACCATGCATCTTGTTCCGAGCTCTCTATTATCTCGCAGTGTTATGTAGTACAAATAAAACTTCTTGCAATTGTGTTTGTAGTGGATTTTGGCATGGAAAATCCTTCATCATGAAGCACAGTTTAATCTAGATAAGGTTAAAAACTTTTCCAAAAACTGTTTTTACAGAACTGTAAAAAAGAGGATGAACTCAAAATCTCACCAAGAAAGTAAAAGATTTGCATACACTTTTTTTGTTTTGGTTTGGTTTTTGTTTTTTTTTTTTCCTCCCCAAGAGCAATTTTTTGTTGTCCACACAGTTGATGGGGAAAACTGAGCCCCTTTCCTCTACAGCTGGTGTTAGCTACTACACCACAGGAAGAACAGACAGTACTTGTGCCAGGGAAGCAGTGCACTGCCCAGCACACAGCTTCACCCTGCAGGAAGTACTTGCAGACCAGTCACTCCTGGGTATCTTGTGCCATTGTCCTGTACAGAATAGCTCGGTTACCTGGAAAGGCGTGTCTTTTAATAACCTGCCCTAAAGCTGCTGTGTTCTGATCCAAATCATCTGCTCTTTCCTATGGTGAAGGATTTTGAAGTTAACCTTGGAAGAGCAGTATAGCAAACACTTCCCAGGCACCCTTTCCTCTGGCTTTGTTTCTGTGCTCCTGGGAGGTTTGCACTTGCTCTTACAGCAGCACTGAAAGGCTGCAAGTCTTGGGTGAAAGACAGGAACCAGGCAGCCCTTGTCTGGTCACAGTGTTTAGGAAGGATTAGAAAAGGTCCCCTTTTATCTTCATTCTCATGGAAGGTATTGAGGGATGGTTAATGTCCCTTAAAGACCTGCTGCTTTGCAGATTGTCTGAAAACCCATGCAGCATTCAGCAGGCCACTTAGTTTATCTTCGCTGGATAAACAAAAGGCTGCTGGAATGTGAAACTCGTTCCAAGAGTCTAGGGTCCAAAGCCTGCTGAAATCTGCGTGAGTTCTTCCCGTGGTCTGGGGTTTTGAATGGAGTTTGAAAATTTAAAGACAAGCAAGCAATAGCAGCACGACTCCTAATGGTATATATAGGGCATGCTGTATGTGACAGAGGGACACCTGTGTGCTCGAGTTTTGGTGTTAGTTCTGCTATTTAGCGTTGGTTGACTTTGGAACAATTTTAAAGTACCTTCTGAAATGCCTGAGCGCACTGATCCAGAAATCCCAGTGCAGAGAAACACCACCTCTTAATGCAATGAAAACGCGGGTGACACTACCGAGACGCCCTTTTCATGTTACTGAGGGTACCATGCATTCCCGGTCCCTTTGATGACAGCTTGGCGGGGCCGTAACCACAGTAGGGGGAAGCGCCCCNCACTGCGGGCGGGGCGGGGGCGGCAGCCTGCAGGTAGGGGCTGCGTGCGGCGCCGTGGGGCTCGTCCGGGAGCTGCAGGAAGGGAGGGACGGGGCTGCCCCACGGGCAGTGAGCCGGGTTTGGGGGAGCCTGTCTGCTCTGCGCTGGCGGTGTGGGCAAGGCTCAGGGTCTGCGAGGAGGGGGGCGCGGAGCGGGGCGGGTAGCGCCGTGCTGCCCGGCGGCGCTTCGCAGAGCTGTGGACGTAGGCTTCAGCTGAGTCTCTTCCTTGCCTGTCTGCATCATGGAACCTACAACTTCAGAAACGCGAAAAAAAAATGTGGGCACCTTGTGGAAAGTGCTCCTGCCTATGGCAGGGAGGTTGCAGCTGAATGATCTTTAAGGTCTCTTACAACCCAAACCATCCTGTGACACTAAATGTAAACCCCACTATCAAAGAAGTGTGTATATGTGCATAAGTGTATATGAGCCGTTGGTTAGATAACATGTTAGGCAGTTAATGAATAAACAACGTTTCAAGTTTCTAAAAGGTATGAGGAACACATAATTATCTTTTTTTCTGTTGCATAAGGAGAAAAAATAGACTTGTTTGGAGCCAGCTGTAAGAGACGGCAGAGCGAGGCTGTGCTGTGTCTGTCTGTACGTGGACCCTCCGGGCTGTTATCTGGACTCCCTTATACAACCTGTGGATGTGGCTCCCAAAAGAGCTATGAAAACTGAGGCACAGACTGCTCAGCGGCCATCCGAAGAGCTGGTCTGTGGTCTTCCACAGAAATAGCTATGAAGTGGCTAATCACAGTGATCCCTTTCCTGAACGGCCTTAATACTTCTCCTGGAATGTTAATGCAATTAATTTCCAGGAGACTACTCAGTCTCTTTCAGTCTCATTCACTGGATGTGCAATAACATACCTAGGCCAGGTGGTATTGTCGTGTCTTACAAGAAATTTTGTGTTCATAGGCAGGCTGAGTAAATTTAGGAAATGGTTCCATATATGCCAAAAGATACAGTGAGTATTATCTTTATTTTGAACTTTCTAATAATTTGCCACTTATGTACTGTTTAATATCTCCTGGGATAAATTCTTGACTAGGTATTTGGAATGAATTTGGGGGTTGTGTGATAGCCTTTTGACTGAATTGATTTCATGAAGTTAACAAGCTCATTGGGATAGCTGAGCCCATTTGTTGTTTTAAGTCCTCTCCTGCAGTGGCAATGAGGAAACATTTCCGTTAGTGCTGGGAAACTGGAGGAGAACATGAAACTTAATGAAGTGAAGCAGGATTGTATTTTGCTCAGAGTGATTCCATTATGCCTCTGTTATGGCCATATTAGTACTCAAATCATTAGCAACTACTGTCTTTCCATATTTTTTTTTTTTTAAGCTCATTATGTCTCTTTTGGTTTATAGTTTTTCACTTGCACTGTATTTAATTTTTACTTTTCTATCTTTTACAACAGTTTAACAGAAACTGTGTTTTGATGGGAAGGTTTCTCAGCCCCATCTTTTCGGGGTTTCCATGTTAATGCCTCTGAAATTCAATCATTAACTTTTGTCTTAAGTTGGAAGATGACAATGAAAGAGAGTGTGTACTGTGTACAGCTTGATTTTACAAAGCTTTACCAGAACTGATTTAGCTGACATGTAGATGGAGGAAACCTCAGAAACCTTCTTTTCCCCCAGCTTGCACATTCACTTCAGGTCCAAGCTGTATTTCCTTTAACTAATGAGTGTTTCGCTAGAGTAGCTGTCCTAGTCGATTTGGTTTACTGGGTTGATTCTCACCCAAGAACTGTGAGGAAGTGGACTAGGAGACCCCCATGGATCCTTCCCAGATCTGTATTCCCTTACAAGTTTCCTATGGATTGGGCATGGGGGTGGGGGGTGTGTGTGTGAAGATTTTTCAGATGTTTTGATGGGAACACAATTGCTTCCTCAGGGAGAAATTTGGCACGTGTTTCCTTAGACAACTCTGCTTGCGTAAGCAGCCCCCTGCCACCCTCTGAGCTGTACTAGTACAACCATTTGTGGGGCCAGTGGTGAACCACATCAGGGAACTGCCACGGGTTCAAAAGCATCTTTTCTTTAGTTATCAATTACTTTAAACTCCGATCTGTTGGACTGTGTGGCTGCCGTGTCAGAGCTGAGAAGGTAGCCTGGGAGGAGGGAACATGTGGCAGGGAGTGGGAGGTAAGGCATTGTGCTGGTGAAAGAAATAACTGCTTAACGAATTGTAGTTAGTAGTAGATGACATGTGGGTATGGCAGTTGCGTGGAAAATGTAGCTGAATGCTCAGGTATCTGAATATGGTTGTACTCATGTATGCACAAAGAGTTGATTCTGTGTTTCTGTTGTGATTCTGAATTTTCACCTGATGATGTTAGTTTTGTAATGTATAGCTGTTTGCATAGCTTTGGGATACATTTCCCACACTTGTCTCTTGCCCTAGGAACATTTCAAAAGACCAGTTTTCTGGAAAATAGACCTAGGCATCATGTTTGAGTTTTATTAATTGGGTTCTATTCAGATCAACAGATGGATGCCTAAAAGGGAAGATGAAGTCACTTGTAAGGGGGTAGTTGTTATCCTAGAGAGCACAATTGTCACCTGTGTGCACTTAAACTCTTTTACGTGTGCATATAATGTTAAATAGGCTTTCAGATGTAGTGTGGACCTGCCTTTAGTTTCTGAATGGTAGAAGTGATTAGGTGAATAGCACTGTTTTAATTGGTATGAGGAAACTGAAAAGTCAGTGAAGTATAAGCCTTCTATAATTGCTATAACGTCAGGCTGGAGAGCATCGATGGGTTTGTGCATTGTTTTAGAACTTGCTTTCATTCTTTAGGCGTCTTCTTTTCTGTTATTATCCTACTGGAGTCAGCAAGAAAACACTTTCTGCGCATTAACTTCTGTGTAGCATGTGTGCATATTTGGAGAATGATGGTATAATTTCTTATTCACAAAACTTGAAGGTGTAATTACTTCCTATTGCAGTCTTTTCACAGAGAAAAATGACAGAATTTTTCATTTTTCTCTGTTACCTTTACCGTTTCTGCTATGCCACAACTATCCTAGGCTACAACTGCAGTCAGAATGATTTTCTTACAGCCTTGTGTACATTTTAAAAAGAAGATTGAAAAAAAAAAAAAAATCTTCAACACATATGTTCTTTCCAAGAGGAAAGGTCTTTCTTGCCAACAGCCTTATGAGAGCCAAGTACATATTCCATGAGCTGTGTTGTTGCCTGTGTTCGCTGACATATAGTGATGTTTTCGTGAGAGTAAAACTGCAAGCTGCAACTCGTCTGCAGGTGGCAGGCACTCAACCTATTGTATGGAGAAATTTGACTTTAAAACCAAAGTAGAAAATGTCCAGGCTAATTATTCAATTTTTCCTCTCTAAAAATGAAGGTGTTTTCTGTTCTGCTTATTGAACTGCAAAGACAGTTTTGTTTTCTTCTGTTAAAGCTGTCTGTGCTCTGGAAAGTGGAAGAAGTGTTGCCAGTAAGAGTAAAGACCAGTTCAGCTGCTCTGGTCTTCTGAGTGAAAATCTTCATCGTTAAGGTCCTTCATCCTTCTGCTTTTGGAATAAGCATTTTCTGATTTCAGTGGTGCTATATGCCCACCTGCTCAGATGACACTTGTCTAGCATGGTCACGAGACACCATGGGTAGTACAGGTCTGGATCCCATAGGATGCAGGCATACCCAGAAGGCCCACACTGTATCTTTGCTTTCACTGTAGAGGTGAAATCCATCACTTTTGTCTCTGCAGCATTTTAAGCTGAGCAGGCCCCTAGGGCAACAGATCATTGCTTCAGCAGCAAAATAATTTACTCCAGTGGTAGGATTAGGCGGCAGTTTGTGGCACACTGCTTCCCCAAAGCCTGCAGCAGCTGGGAATTGTGGAACTTGCTTGAGGGAATGAGACAAGATATTTTATTAGTGAGTTGGGGTGAGCTTAGTCATCATTAGTAAAACTCTGTTTGAAAGCCATTGACATTCTTGCTGCTTTCCCTTGGTACTTAAAACAAATGAAGCAGTGGTTTTGGTTGTTGTTATTTATGTGTCAAAATTACTGATTTCTGTTTGTTTCATTTGATGGGATAATGAAGTGAGAAGGCAGTAAATGAGGGGGTCTTTAGTGTTTAGTTTTAGGCAATATTAGATGTTTTCACTGAAGGAAAACACTTTTCTGGTGAAAAAAACTAAGATGATTTTCTGTGAATAACAGAGAGGAATGAAGTAACTGGTTTTTTGTATATGCTGTATGTCTAGTCTGCATTGTGGATGTACCTCTACACTTCTGTGCGTTAGGAAGGGGGTTTGCAAGTTGATCCAAAGTGTATGTTGGGTAATGCTGTTTAAGTGAGTCAAAATTAATATAAAACCACGACTCCAGAGGTAAACTGGGTTCCTTTTACTATTTAACATTATGTTCTTTAACTGTTCTGGTCATCCCCTTCCGTTTCAGGGGAACGTTATCCTTGAATGGTTTTTGAATGCTAAGTACATTAGTTGCTGCCAGAGGTTTGTCATACCAATGTCCAGAAATAATGGTAATGTGCAGCCCTAGGACATATGTGGATATTTAGCTATAATGTACACTATTGTTCTTTTTACTCACTGCTACATTACTTATGGAGAACTAATTTATCGCCTTATTTTTTTCAACTCTCCAAGTTTTTTGTGTGATCTGGGAGAGATTGAGAATTATAAATTTTCCTTCTGCTAAATGGAAGCTATCCTGTGCTTATGAAGAGAACTGCGTCTTCTGGTCTTATCAATTGGTGATGCCATCAAAACAATATCCATAGCTTGTCAAGAGACATGACCAGACTTCCAGGATTCCTCAACTGTCTCAGTTTGCCGGTGTCCTTGCTGACACACACCATATATGCTCCATTTCTTCTCGGGGTAACAGTGTACCTAATGTTTGGAAACCACTCTTGAATTCATTTTAAGCATTAGACGAGTGTGCTGATTGATATACAGTAAAAGAAATTTCAATTCTTGATTGCAAAGCTGTCAGACAAATAGAAGAAGAAGACATTGTCTTTGGATATTTAAAAAACAGAAAGATGTTTCCTAACTCTTTCACAAGATCCTAGAGGCAGGTTTTGAGTACCAAACCTGAGAAGATAGTTTAGCTAACAACCACTAGACTCCTGCATCCCCTTTTCTGAATAGCACTTGGAAGTAGTTTTGACGTTGGGAATGTAACTCCTCATCCTCAGCAGGACAGTGCCAGCCTCTTCTCCCCCATTGTTCAAGATGAGAACAGCCTCCTGTCTTTCACTTTATTTCCCCCCTCCCTCTTCTTTTTAATTCAGGGCTTCCTTCCTTCCTTCCTGCAGTTTCTGGATTATTCCCAGTGTAGATGTGATGACTCACATATCCCAGATGTGAAATGCTGATATGAGAAGTGGGATCTTTCCTCTGCTTCTCCAAGGGTTTCTTGGACTCTGTGGTGCTGTTTTCTTAATTAGTGTGTCTCGCCTGATTCAAATGGTTTTCTGCTGGTCACTGTTTTTGGGGCTATTGCAGTACTTAATGTCATGCCTTACAGTGTTCATTATTCATACATCTGATACTTGGTTGTCTTTGAGAGATTTTTGAAGATCACACAACTTGTTTAGTCCGTTGACATAGGCAAGTACCTCCTCTTGCTGTCCGTTTTGGAGCTTATCTCATCCAGTTGTCTTGTTTGACAATATCAAGAGCCTTTCACAGAGAAGTGTTCAGACATGTTGAGGCAACCTGCTGGTTGGTGCACAGTTGTGAAGTTGGTAGTACAGGGCTGTGCACTGCTTGTCTGCGATCACTGTCCCAGCTTCTCTGTTGTCTTTGCTGATACAGCCATGGACTAGCTGATCCCACATGAAATCATATGCATTACTGCTATGCTTTCCCCAAGGTGCCAGAGTGTTTGGATTGGTAATTTCTTGAGTTTGTGCTTGTTCCTCTTCTTCAGAAACCCTTGTAACCAGCTCTTCAAACTCATCACCTTTGTCTTCCCATGAAAGTCACAAGAAGAATGGGGAAAAGGAAGAACTAAATTTAAGAGTCAAGCTCAGTTGGTTCCAGTTTCAAGGCATCTGTCAGCTTCACCTTTCTATGACTGAAATGCTGCATCCAGTCTCAGTCTGATTTTCCAGTTCACAGCCCAATGTTTTGAGTTGGTGCTGAAGGAACCGATTTGGTATTCCCATTTGAAGTTGTTACACTTCTTGCTAGAAACAGCTTTTCAATTTTTCTTCAGGAGAGGGCCCACCAATTCCCTAGTCTTTCTTTTATTATTGACATCTTCTTGATGTTCCTGGCCAGATTTAACTCTGTCTAGGCTTTACAATTCCTGACCTGGTTTCTGGCTACTTGGACATCTTCTGTATATTCTTCCCAGGACACCCCTAGGACACCTATATTTCCTTTCACCCTCTGCAGGTCTTCTGGTTTTTTTGGTGTCAAAGTGTGTTCAGTAGCACCTTTCCCATCCATGCAGTCCACTTAGCATTTTTGGATGCCTTTGTCCTTATAGGAACACATTGCTCCACAGCTTCAAGGAGGCAGTTCTTAAATATTAACCAGCTTTGTTGTGTCCCTCTTCCCATCAGGGCTTTATCCCATAGTACTCGTCCTAGCAGATCTCTGAAGAGGCCGAAGTGTGCTCTTTTGCAGTTCAGGGTAGTGAGCAGGGTAGTGAACTTGCTGCTTGCCACTCTTGTTGCCCTAAAGATCCCAAACTCCATCATTTCATGATCACTGCAGCAAAGGCTCCCATTGAGCTTAACATTCCCCACTAGCCTCTCTTTATTGGTGAGAACAAGATTCAGTGAGATACCTTTCAGTTTCGGCTCCTTAACCACTTGGAGAAGCAAATTGTCATCAACACATTCCATAAACCTCCTGGATTGCTTGTGCTCTGCTTTGCTGCCCCTCTAACAGATAATGAAGTGGTCGAAGCCCCCATGGGGACCAGAGCATGTGCACATGAGGTTGCTCATGTCTGTCTGTAGAGAACCTCATCTTCTTGCTCTTTCTGGTCAGGAGGCCTGTAGCAGGCCCCCACTATAATATCCCCTGTTCCTGACCTGCCTTAAATGCTGGCCCACCAGCTCCCAGTCATCCCATACATCCCCAAGTGGAGCTCCATGGGCTTTAGCTGGTTATTGACATAGAAGGCAACACCCTTGCCTCTTCTGTCTATCCTTCCTATAGAGCTTCTAAAATCTAATCTAACAAACCAACACCACTTGTTTTGGCTAAAGCAACAGGCATTTGGGAATCCTCTTCATAAACTGCCCTCTGTCTATTGACTCCCCTTTTCTCTCTTGCCCAAACTTCTGGGTAATTGTGTTTCTTTAGTTTGAATGGTTGTCTGGGCAGCTATAGTGTGATACCAGTAGTAGAAGTACAAAGTCCATTTTTTGAAGGGAATGTAAAAAGTCCTTTGTGGGGAGAGAGAAATCAGTTGAGCAAGAAGAGCCAGCTGAAGGGAGCAGCACCTTCCCCCATTGAAGGGACTGAGTTGATGCAAGGGCTAGGTAGGCTCTCCACTTGAGTGACATCAGTGCTGTGCTCCAGCAGCATCTGAGGCTTTTTGTGTAAAAGCTGTTTTCATTATTAAGTATAGAATTAGTATTTTCTGTTTCCTCATCTGAACCAGTTCATACTGTTTCTCTGTGCTTCCGATATTTTGTGTTAAAAGTGGCACTGATGTCTGAATTGGGAAATGTCATAAAGTGCAGCTTGATGACAGCAGAGAAATTGGCCTTGGATGAAGGTGCTGAATGTGCCATCACTGATGATCACAAAGGGTCTTCAGGCTCTCAACAAAAATATGCAATTTGTGTAATTTTGTGTTGAAGGACCTGGCTTCCATCCTAAATATATGAAATTCTCAGCAGTCAAAACAGGGTGTAATTGGTGAAGAATTAAATGGGTCAGATTTAATTTTAATTTTCACAAATTGACGTGTGGCTGCAATGAGAATTGGCATGGCAAAAGACTTGCTGGCAGAGACATCCCTGCACATCCCAGACAGAGCTGGCTTCCTGTGGAAGCAAACACTGATATTTCTATACCCTGTTCTTTAGCTCAGTGGGGCACAGCACACATTCCAACCTTTGGACAGTTGCCATTTTGGTTGCAGAGTATTTAGAGCAGTAGAGCAAGGCAGTGCAAAGGAGAATAGGAAATTTGGAATGAACTGTGACTCATGCCCTGCCTGATCCACCATCCTCTGCTCTTCAGGAAGCCAGGTATTAATCTCTGTCTTGTTTGTGGTCAGAGTTCATTCTGTCAGTGTCCATTTAATTTACCTTGACGGTTAGAAGTTGGAAAGAATAAATAGAGTTATCCCACACAGCTAGTTTATTCATAATGAAGTTAATGGAGTGGAGATTAATCTCTGGGAGTTGCAGCCCACATGAGGTAATTCTACTGTCGCTTGTGGTGTATGCTGCACACAAACAACCCACACATGACCAATGGTAAAATGATACTTAACCAAAGTTTCTAAGTTCTCCTTGTCTACCAGAAAGGATGAGATAACAAAATACATTAAATAAAAGCTCTTGCATGGGCATCTTAGACATATTGGCAGAGATCTTTTCAAGAGAACGTCTTTAGTAGGCAACTTTACTGTTTTATCTACATCAGAAAGTAAATCTTGGTACAGTTGTGAAAACCTGGTACATTAAGTTGTACAAAGTCCATACAAATTTAAAAGTTTGTTTTATTGCTCCTAGAGAATACAGCAAACATGTAAATAATGTCAGTGTATCAGCGCTTCCTGACAGGGAAGGACTATGCAGTCAGCACTGAAGAACCAAATAAAAACTAGATGGGGAAACAATGTGGGGAAAACCCCTGAGGATGCATGGGTGGTGACAGGCAGGATAATGTGTGAAACAGGTGGACTGTGCTTTAGAGTGGCTGTGAAAGAGGAAAAGGAAATCCGATGGCACTTGAGGACTGAGTATAAGTTGGCTGGGATTTTTTTTTAAATTTTTTTTTATTCTGATGAATGTGGAAGTTTCTAGCAATTGAACAGTTATCATATGCAACCTGCCTTAGCACGAAGTGCCTGCTTAAGAAGAAAAATGGACTAATGATGCATGATTTAGAGCATGCAACAGAGCTTTGTTCAGCCAAGTTCATAGCAAGATACTGCTAGCAGTATCTTGAAGTTTTTTTTTCCAGACCAACAATATATGGAGGGAAATGGAAACTTAGCTCAGTGAGAGATTTTGTAGCTGAGAAATAAATGTTAATCTAATTGGACTTTAAACTTTATTTACCAGTTTTAACATGAGATCAAGATTATCCTTTACCTATTGTGAAATTCTGGATGAAGCAGCAGTTCCCTGTAACAAATGTTCTTTGGCATACTCCAAGTTACTCTTTCAAGTAATTCAGCAGATGAAATTTAAATAATGCTATTCATGATAGATATAGCTTATTCAATAGATAATGTCAATTTCCACTGTGAATCATAGAATCATAGAATGGTAAGGTTGGAAGGGACCTCAAGGATCATCTAGTTCCAACCCCTTGCCATAGGCAGGGACACCTCCCACTAGTACAAGTCACTGAAGACCTTGTCCAACCTGGCCTCGAACAACCTCCAGGGAGGGAACAGCCACAACCTTCCTGGGCAACCTGTGCCAGTGTCTCACCACCCTCACTGGAAAGAACTTCCTCC
>VWYK01051631.1:0-13817 GCA_013399775.1 Semnornis frantzii | reverse complement strand
GTGGGGTCTGACGAGAGCAGAGTAAAGGGGCAGAATCTCCTCCCTTGCCCTGCTGCCCACACTTCTCTTGATGCAGCCCAGGACTCGGTTAGCTGTAGAGAAGACATTCTAGAAAAGAACACCGGGACGTGTTGTCTTTCACAGAAGAAACGTAATTTCACCTAGAGAAAATTTTAAGGACTATCAAGATATAAACATTGATTTTAGATGTAATTTTCATTGCCTGATAATTCTCAAGTTATTTTTGCTTCTTTTGTCATCCATTGTAATAAGCTGCTTATAGTGAAACTGCTCTTACTAAAAGGATCCTCGATAATGGGATCTACTTAATGGACAATTACAAGGCTGGTTGGAATAACAGGATAAGAGAATAACTGTTGAGTCTTCCTTGCTAGTTTCTTAGGTTTTGGTTCCCAAGGTGACATGTGGAGAGACTTTGGCCAAACAATACTTGTATAACTCCAATCTGAACAACTAGCAACTGCATTTCTTTATGAGGGCTCCTGGGCCAGTAATGTCAATAGGAAGCTGAGATAGTTGGTTTTGGGTTTGTGTTTTGTTTTGTTTTTTTTACCTTTCTCATAACTCCTGTTGGAGCATGGTACCAGTTTGAAAGCCTATTCTTGGTTCTCCAATCTTTTCTTGAATTTCTTAGCCAAGTGTTTGTTTTTATAAACTCTCTAATGCAGTGGTTCAAGATGCTGTGATAAATGGCCTGCAGTTGGTCTGTAAGATCACATGAAACAGCAGAGGCTGCATAGTTTGCTTCTGAAGTTTTCATTTGAGAGTTTCCTGGTAGGAGTTGTTTTATGGGAAATTTGCCAGGCTGGGCAGGTTTTGTGGCTGTAAATGCTGTGCGGCTCTCAGCTGCTCTAACTAGGACTGGGATTAATAGGAAGAAGAGATGGAACATTTTTATCAGTTCTTTTTTTGCTGCTTCTTAGATAAATTTCTAGAGGACTTTCTAAGACAGCATCAGTTTCTTTCTGTCTTTTTTTAATTGTCCCCTTTTGAAGTCCTTTAAAACTTCACCTTTTACAGGTTTCTGTATCATTGCTGTCTAACACTTAACAAGGTGACTCTCTTAACATGTTGTCTTGCTGCTCCATATGGGCTCTGTTTTTCTTTTATAGCTCTCTGCCATTTCAGTGTAACTGGTGAAAAGACAAATATGATACAATCTGGGTAAAGTGGTTTCCTGTTTTTCTACATACTGACTCATTACTCCTAATGTATCTCAGAGTTCTGTTAAATTTCTGCCTTACCTACACACAGGTTAATTTTTCTGCAAGAAGCACTCGTGGGTCCTTTGCTGCAGAGTTCTCGGTATCCTGCTTTTTATGAGTTATGCGATTTCATTCTTCCTGTGGTCAGCTATTTCTTCAAGCATTCTCTCCAATTATATTTTCATTGCTTAAACGTGAACATAGGCATGTTTGAACAATTACTGTAGTATTCTTCTTGTTGACAGTCCCATGGAGCTTGAGCAGGAACACCAGAGAAAACTAAAATGGAAATAAACTTTTAAAAAAGTTAAAATAGCCAGAAATCTGGAGAGTGAAACAAAAACTATCTGTCCTAAATATGTTTCACTTAGCAAAACATTCTCTATGGAGAGAAATATTCTTTAATTTAAAACTGCATTTCTGGGCTGCTATAGTAATTAGCAGAAGCACTCTCTTAAGTAGCATTTCTGAAAATTATGCAATCAAACAACTGCAGCAGTATTGACTCAGCAGAGGGAATTTGCACTTTGCTTGAAGTTTATTTTAGCTTTTAGGGAATCTTCAAAGCTGTTAAGCAGGGATCTAGTTGAAATATGGATGACTTTGTGAGGCAAATGGAAGACTGAGAATGAAGAATGTGACAGTCAACCAAGTCCTGCGCTGCATCAAGAGAAGTGTGGGCAGCAGGGCAAGGGAGGGGATTCTGCCCCTTTGCTCTTGTCAGACCCCCATATGGAGTACTGTGTGCAGTTCTGGAGCCCCCAGCACAGGAAGGACATGGAACTGTTGGAGCGGGTCCAGAGGAGAGCCACGAAGATGCTCAGAGGGCTGGAGCAGCTCTCCTGTGAGGACAGACTGAGTGAGTTGGGGCTCTTCAGCCTGGAGAAGAGAAGGGTTCCAGGAGACCTTACAGTAGCCTTCCAGTATCTGAGGGGGGCCTACAGGAAGGCTGGGGAGGGACTCTTTACAAGGTCTTGTAATGACAGGGCAAGGGGAAACGGGTTTAAACTGGCAGAGGAGAGATTTAGACTGGATGTTTGGAGGAAGTTCTTTCCAGTGAGGGTGGTGAGGCACTGGCACAGGTTGCCCAGTGGCTGCTCCCTCCCTGGAGGTGTTCAAGGCCAGGTTGGACAAGGCCTTCAGTGACCTGTACTAGTGGGAGGTGTCCCTGCCTATGGCAGGGGGTTGGAACTAGATGATCCTTGAGGTCCCTTCCAACCTTATCATTCTATGATTCTATGATCTGGCCAACAACATCAGTTGTTTGTTAACTTTCAGTGTGTGATTTCACTAAGACAAACTTACTTGTGAGTAGATGCATGTTTTCACAATGTTCATGCTATCAAATATGCTGTTCCTGGTCAGAGATGGGTTTTTTTTATGGCATTCTGAAAGTTTGTCCTCTTGACTGCCATCTGTTTCCTCGTCTTTCATTTTAGCATCTGTTTCCTTCCCAGTTTAGTTGTTGGGAAGTTCTGAAGTTTGTGTGCAGATACAAGCCTTCTTCTAGAGATGTGTCCATTGGTAGGCACCTGTGGCCTATAATAGGTATTACAGCTCTGGTTAGGCCACATCTTGAGTACTGTGTCCCATTCTGGGCCCCTCAATTTAAGAAGGACGTTGAGGTACTTGAACGTGTCTAGAGAAGAGCAGTGAGGCTGGTGAGAGGCCTCGAGCACAAGCCCTGTGAAGAGAGGCTGAGGGAACTGGAATTGTTTAGCCTGGTGAAGAGGAGGCTCAGGGGAGGCCTTATTGCTGTCTACAACTACCTGAAGGGTGGTTGTGGCCAGGAGGAGGTTACTTTCTTCTCTCAGGCAACCAGCACCAGAACAAGAGGACACAATCTCAAGCTGCGCCAGGGGAAGTTTAGGCTCGAGGTGAGGAGAAAGTTCTTCGCTGAGCGAGTCGTTCACTACTGGAATGGGCTGCCCAGGGAAGTGGTGGAGTCACTGTCCCTGGAGGTGTTCAAGGCGGGTTTGGACGTGGCGCTTGGTGTCATGGTCTAGTCTTGAGGTCTGTGGTAATTGGTTGGACTTGATGATCTTTGAGGTCTCTTCCAACCTTGGTGATATTGTGATACTGTGATACCGTATGATAAACTCAATAGATAAAATAAGTATTATATCTAATAAATTATATCTTATGTAATATGTTATGTATTTTATTTATGTTTTTTTATACATATATGTTTATTTATTTATTTCTAGTAGACTAAACATGATCTGTGTTGTGACTTCTCAGAAATACCTAACTCTGTAAAGCAACATTCATCAATATTTGCTGTTGGAAGCCTGTTTTGAGAAACATAGGACATCCTGGTTTTAATATATTCTGACATTTTTTTCCAGTCCTTTTGGAGGTATACATATTTCTTATACTATATTTACAGATGATGACAGTGGTCACAGTGACATTTTGCTGTCATGTGACGCATGTTGTCCATTAGTAGAGCACGTATGGCATCGAGTATCCTAATAGCTGTGTTTCAGAACATAAGCTTGTGTGAACAAAAGGAAATAACCTGCCTTGCCTTTTCACATCTGATTAGGTTTTTCAAACAAATCTTGCACATAGAAGGAGAGGGTGGTGAATTGACTCTAACAGCAGCCCTATAATGGCAGATTAATAGAGGTAATCTCCTGGATAACTTGTTCTGTAGGTACAGAATTTGTTTTTTTTTAAACAGTTACCTCCTTTCCCTTTAGAAGCACTTGCATACGATTAATTGGAAATTAACAGTGAAAGGTATTTTTCTATGTGAATTGTTAAAAACCTGACGATGCTGCTCAGGCTCTGACACTGAGAACAGAGGGAATACTCTTTAAGTGCAGTTCCTAGTTTCGCTGAAATCCAGCCAGGAACCTCATAGACAATGTAAACCAAATTAATTTTGCATAACTTGCATAGGGCTTTTCCATAAACAGAAGGGTTGAAAAGATGGCAACTGCAAAAAAGATCAGACTACAAATATATTTTCTCTAAGTACCTCACTGAGATTTCCAGGTGAGTACATACAGATTTCCAATGGTCCTGCCTCCTTTTTTTGTCTCCCCCTCTGCTGTGGGCTCACGGGACACTGCAGAATGGTTGCCATCACTTCCCCAAGCTGTGACCCTTAGCTAGGGATGTATGCTGGAACTGGTGTGCACCTGCACTGAATTCTCACCAGAGACAAGACATAAAAGCTGTCAGCAGCCACAGCTTTTGGGCGGCCTTTGTCACTTCCAGGTGCATACATGAAGATGTGTCTCCATAATTTTGAGCCTCTTAGTTTTATACAGGCACAGCTGTACTATTGGTGCCTGAGCACTCCTGGGGTGCCTGATAACATCCTAATTTTCTCTGGAGGGGTCGAATAGCATTTGCTTGGTATCTCCTTTGCCAGGTCGCCTCCAGCTGACCTAAGGGAACCATTATCAGCAAAGCAGAATCTGGGATGTGGAATCAGTGAATGGAGACTGGTGATTTCCACAGACTATGCAATTGTCTGAGAAAAAGTATTCTGTTCTCACATGTTCCATGGAACTTTCACAGTGATTTTCTTTCTCTGGGCAAGTTTTTCCTGTATGGAAAAAATAATGTAACAGATGTGGGAAAAGTGTCAGCTGAAGACCACTTTGAATAAAAAGCTTTTTCAGCATTTCCGAACAATTACAGTCATATGTTAACATTTCTTTAAGGATACAATGGAAACTACTATGCCTGATCCAGAGAAGTACACAGATCCTCATACAGATAGAGATGACTTAGAAAATGGTTGGACTATCACATACTTAAATTTAACAGTAAACAAGTAGTGCTTGGCAATGTTTAATTATTATTAGTAATATGTTCTAAAACTCAAAAGTAAGTACTAGATAAATACAACCTAATTAGAAATCATTAGAAACATAGAGGTAACTGTAAAAAAACCCCCAAACCTTCCACATCCACTGCCTACCTACCATGTGTTTACAATAATTTGTATTGAAATAGCTATTGAAAATATTAGAAAAAAGTACTGAAATAATCTGCAGACATTGGAAAAATAGCAAACATCAGAAAATCCTGACATATCTGTATATTGAGAGCAAAAGATAACATCAGCAGCAACTCCTCAACAAAAAAATTCAAAACATTGTCATAGCAAAGCAGTATGGCTGTTGGCTGTCTTGAATTAGTAGAGGCCTTCACTCAGTGAAAAAAAAATGTGTTTGCTGGAACATGCATGACCATAACCTTGCTAAGGGTGTGCACACTGATGGGCTCAGCTCAGATTTCAGTAACAGCTGTATACTCTGGGAAAGTAGATGAGCCCTCTTCATTTTTCATTGTGGTGAAAAATAACAATGGTGAAAAACCATGCTTTTTACTTTGAAAACCTTTATGAACGTTGATAAAAAATGCAGACTTCCAGGTGGAGTTAAGTAGGTTACAGTCGAGGTTTCTGTGAAAAGGGATTTTCCTACAAAAAATATTCTTTCATCTTTGTTTATTTTTACACTTCCTAGTCAACCTGTAATATATAATGACTAATCTGGCCAGAAATGTCAAAAGGTTGCCATTATAATTTGCTTAACCTCTTGCTGTAGACCCCTTCTGTTAGGCTGTTGATTTTCTATTAGTCCCATACAATGGTTTCCAGACAAAAAGGAAGTTGGTGTTATGTTTTTCCTTGTAGTGCTACCAACTCAGCAGACAGTAAGCATTTCTGCTGGGCCTCTTGCCATGCTGTTTGGTTTAGCAGTTTCTGGCAAATCTGTCAAATTAAGGAACCAGTGTTGCAAATCAGTTGTTGTGGAAGGCCAGCACAACTCTTCCTTTCCCAGCAACACGTTTCTCGGCAGAGGAGTAACTAGCGGATGTTGTGCTGTTCTATGACCTACACTTTTTACCATCTTTTTCATGTCTGCTCTGAGTACTTTTGCTCAAATCCTGCCTTTTTTATTGTCCCACAACACCTACCTCTGCCCCTCAGGCCCCCTTGTTCTCTACTACCCATTTAACATTCCTTTGGTTTCTATGTTGCTCTGTTCAGTCTGTCCTCTTCGGTAGCCATCCTCCTCCCTCGTATGCACGAACTGGAACAGATGAGGAATGTTTGCTGCTCAGTGTAGAGCAATGGGAGTTGGGCTGTCATACAATTCATCTTCTCTATCTTAGTATGTTTTGGATGGGAGGCAAATTTTATGAGCTATTTGCATGATTTCTGACACTGTGACATCCACTATCCAATTAGAAGTCCTGAAGTACTACTAGAATGCAAATAGGTTATTAATGTTGCTCTTATTTTGTGTCATAGGGAGAACTCCCCTTAAAAGTATGAAAGAGGTTAAAGATTTGCAGAGTAAACCATCCAGATTTATACAGGTAAATTATAGATTAAAAAATGGAAAAAAACACTGCAATCTGGTCCAGTATGCTCTTTGTGTTAGCCCTGTGACAACAAAAGTCAGGTTGTTTGGGGTTTTTTGTTTGTTTTTTACTGTAGTTCTGGTACAGTTCCCTTAATGAACTTCCGGGTAAATGGTTCATGTTAACCATTTGCGACAGTGCTGGAAAGGTATTGAATTTATGGAGATTTGAGAAGCTGAATGTTTGTCCTACTTATATAGATACACATAATCATCAGACCCACTGGTTTGCACAAGTAGTTTTTCAGTGGACTAGCCTGCCAATTATCTCAGAAAAGCATAAACACTGATATTATCTAGAGGATGGACAGAGACATCTTTAAGTAGAGAAGAAAACTGAGGATATACAGCAGTAGCCTTACAATGTTTGCTGGAGTTATTGTTATTTAGGAACATAGGGTTGGAAAGGAGCTCTTGGGTTGTTTTTAAACAAGTCAAGGTTGTAATCATACTGCTCTTGATAAATAGCCTCTGTGAAATCAAAACAAGCTGTACTTTTCCAGTTAAATAGCTAACCCGGGGTGCAGAATGGGACAGCTCTTTCTTGGAGAAAATAAATTAGGTTAGAAATAGCCTTTGAATCCCAAGAGCTGTACAGGATTAAAGAGTCTTTACTTCCCATGTATTTAGGAACAACTTGGATTTTATCTGTCTGCCAGACTGCTGACTATAGTGTCTACAACAGTATGCAGTTGCTGGAGGAGTGAAGCAAAAGGAGGCTGGAAAAGTGCCGTTTCTTGACAATTTTGTCGATAGAAACTTCTGCAGTTATTGACATCTTCTGTGCTCATATCAAATACTGCATCTCACTAACGTGCTCTGCTGTATTTGGTGAGATGTAGGAAGTTAGTTAAGAGGCTAGAAAGCCTCTGGAGAGGACACTGGTCAATGAGGAAGAGATCTCTGAAACCATGGTATCAAGAGAAAACTGTGACAAGAAGGTAATAGGCTATTAATTAGTAATCAGTATTCTGCCAGCTTTATGTCTTCCCTTTAACCTGCTGCTTGGTTTAAACGCATTTCTCTACTGTAGATTGTTACAGATAAGGTCATCATTGATCCTTCAGGATCTAAAAAATGAGCTCTTTCAAAACATGTTAAATATTTAATTTTACACATTTCTAATGATCTACACATTGCATGTGCAATGCTTTTCTCTGTTATCAAACATTTTTCTCCCCTTCTATCCTTTGCTACTCATTCTGTGCTTTTAAATTTATTTTCTATTCATAGTTCTATTTTTTTATTTCTTTTCGGGGGAGTGTATTTTGGTTTTTTGTTGTTCTTATTGAAGATGCAGCAGTCAGAAAAAAACAATGGAAAGCAGGAATATTAAAGCAGGAGGTTAGTATGAATGAATATAGCAAATGACTGCAAATAATGCTTAGTAAAATCATAATGTCAAGAAAAGTAAGAAAGATAGTAGAACTGTCATAGAGCTACATGAATAGAGTATATATAGGAAAATATTGACTGCCCTAGAGCTAGGTGCATAGAGTGGTAAATGTAGTAAATATATGCAATTCCATTACCTTTCATTCTAAGCATTAATGAATTTTCTGCAGCTATGCTTCAGCTGCTTTATACTTGTACTTCATAAAATTCATGCACATGAATGTTCTCAAAGTGATTTTGAAAACCATGTACATTGTTTTTAAAAAAAATTAACCTTTTTTTTTTTTTTTAAAATTAATTGGAACTCTCTTCTGGCACTCTCTCCCAAGTGTGCTGGACAGAGAGACTATCACAAGTTTCTCAGGCCTTGCCCAAGCCACCATCACTGCAAAAGCAACAAGTGGCATGTACAATTCATATGTATGTATGTATCTTACACTGATCCAGAGAGAAAATTCTGGGTTAGTCTCCTCATTGGAATGGGCTGCTCAGGGACGTGGCGGCGTTGCCATCCCTGGAGGTGTTCAAGAAAAGACTGAATGAGGCACTTAGTGCCATGGTCTAGTTGATTGGATAGGGCGGGGTGATAGGTTGGACTGGATGATCTTGGAGATCTCTACCAATGTGGTCAATTCTATGATTCTTCTCTCATGTACATCTCTGCATGGTGGAACAGGTGAAATAAATGTTGTATTCTGTGCTTATCTATGCTGGTACCCATATCTGGGCCAGTTCCTTTGGGTAAACTGCACAAAATCATTCCACACAGTTTTAAAAAAATTGTAGTCTCCTTAATACACAGTCACTTTATTTTGTGTAGCCAGGATAGTGTGAAGAAGCAGAAAGTTGTGGGGTGAGAACACCCAGTATGGTCTGGGGACTTTGTGCTCCTGCTGTGGGGCTGTTATACAAACCTGACCTTGTGCCCATTCCCCTTGCTGGATCCATATTCTTCTACAAATGCTATGCTTTCAAAAAGTGTACAAGCTGTGTGGCAGAACAGGTGACATTTTTGAGATGCTGGAGCTGGACGGGTACATCAACACTGTAAATAGAGCAGCAGAACAAGGTAGGAAGAAAGCAACCCTCGGGCCCTTGGGCAGGCCAAAGTGACTGTACCTGCTGTTCCTCTATCCTTTGTCACAAAACTGCTTCACATCTTCACTTCACATTGTTGCAATATAATTATTGAATCGATTTGTTTAAAGAAGAAAATCTTAAAGGTGGAAGGAGGGGCAGGCGCAGGGGGCAGTGAGTGCTTTGCTGGCTGTGTGCCATGTTTTGAAAGGTCAGTGGCTCCCGTCACTGTGCCGGCCAGTTGCTAGGCTGCCGTGGATTTTTGTGCTCCTTTCCTCTGCAAAAGGGACCTCGTGATGAGGTGCAAGGTTATAATAGTGCCTTTTTAGTAACCTCACCCATTCCTTTCTGCTGGCTGAGCATACTGAGTAAGGGAGATGCTGTCAGGAGCAGTTGTTTTCTTTCCAGGGTTCTCAAAAACAGCTGCTGAAGTAACTGATAGGTTATTTATATTGCCAAATTAAACTGAATGCATTAATTTGAGGAACAGAGTCGCTGCTCTGTGAGCTGTCAGGGCATGCTGGGTAACTAAGGCTTTCCTATGCATCAGCAGTATTTGCTGCCACCTTCACCCCACTTACATCTTCTTTAAAGTCACAGCAAAGCACATTGGCTTAATGCTTGAGTGAAAATGATCTAGGAAAGGTTTCAAAGTGTAGAGGTGTTTCCTGAGCTTTTTTTTTAACTCTGTTTTCCTTTATCCATCTCAGGCAGCTGCAAATTTTATGCACGTTTGAGATGTGTTATATATACATAATAGCAGTTAACACTGCCAGTGGGGATCAGGCCTTATGGTGCTAAAGGTGAAGCAAATAGGCAATAGTAGTTTTATCCTGCACTAGAAAGGTTAAAAGAAGATGCAGTTTGAGAGCAAGCCAGCATAGGGTTGGGAAGGGCAGGACGAGGTTGCTCAAAGTATGTGGTTTCTGCCTATTCAGCTTCATTTGTAGGGTCCACAATCTATACTGTCCATGATATGGATCCTTAGAAAACAGCACCAGAATGTAAGCAAATTGAGTTTTCTAAACTTAGAAGAAAAGTGCCAGGTTGACATAGGTGTTTATTAGATCTGCAGCAATGAGAAAGGTAATTATTTAACTTGCCTATTAGTTCAGAAACCACAAAAGGCACAGCACTCCTTGAAGCAAGCATGAAGTCAAGTAGATGAGACTTGCACTGATCCTGCTACAGGGAGGTCGAATGGGCTGTTTCTGTGTTGGACAGGCATTTCTTATAATACAATTGTTTTCAGCTGCTTGTAACCTCAATAAGTGTTTGCTGTTTGTGTGTACATTGGCAGGCAGGGTTCTGTGAAAATAATAGCAAGTGATCATGCAACCAAATACCTAATCTATGTTTGCTTAGCCTGATATGTCATCAGATTGTCAGGTGTATTGACATATGGCTAAAATGCAAACTAGAGCCTCAAAACCATTCTGAAGCTTGCCTGGAAAGTTGGGCCAGAAGTCATGGCACCTGGCTATTGCTAATTGTGCATTAAAATTAGTTAGGATTCCGTATGTGGAGACCGTTGACTCCTCTGAGAAAAAATGGATGTATATTTGCTTATTGAAGGATTACTGTTATCTCTTCTTGCATTTCTGGAACTTCCTTCTCCACCTTTAAGAATCAAAACTTAAAATGACATCTTCATCCCTCCAGAGCAGGCAGTGAAAGATACTGCTCAGGTCCAAAACACGAAGCCCTGCCTTGCCAGGACTCTGCAAATGTGCTGCAGAGGTAAGTCTGAAGTGCTCAGGATCCCTCTGTGATGTATCATGTGCTTATATAAACTTCACCTAACTGCATTACTTGTGATGGCCAAGAAATGCTTGGGCAAAATAATTTGAACTTTGTCAGTGCCTTGTTAGTTCAGGTGGCTGTCCTGTATTCTTTAGGGGTATATTCAATCATCCATATTAAACTTGAAATAATTCAATAAACCCAACTTGGAGGCACATTAATGAAAAATGTGGTGGCCACATGATGCTAAGCACTGGTAATTGCTTTCTTCAACAGAATTTGACAGGATAAGGTACTGGGAGACTTTATTGCCAGTTGGGATATAATCTATTTGTGCCGCTCTGGCTTCATTGGATTGGATATCAGCGTTTTGTGACTAGGTTAGACACAGACACCCACAAAAGTGTTACATTTTGTTTTCTGTCTAAGTAGGCAGGAATATGGTGATCTGCTTGATGATCTGGTCATTCACTAATCTGGCATGAATTATTGTGTTCCCACTGCCATCAGATAACTTGTTGATCCAATAACTGCACATATAGCCAATCAGTATGGGTTTATGAAGGGCAGACTGACAAACTTGATCTCCTTCTATAACAAGATGACCCAGCTATGGGATGAGGGAAAGGCTGTGGTTATAGTTTGCCTAGACTTCCAAAAAGCCTTTGACACTATTCCCCACAGAATTCTCGTGGCAGCTCATGGCTTGGACAAGCACAGGCTCTGCTGGATAAAGCACTGGCTGGCCTAAAGGGCCCAAAGGGTGGTGGTCAGTGGAGTTACATTCAACTGGTGGCTGGTCACAAGTGGTGTCCCCCAGGGCTCAGTGTTGGGACCACTTCTGTTTAACATCTTTATTGATCACCTCGATGGAGACACAGGGCGTGTCATCAGTAAGTCTGCAGATGATGCCAAGTTGGCAGTGTTAATCTGCAGTAGGGTAGGGAGGCTCTACAGAGGGACTTGTATAGATTGGATCCATGGGCCAACATCAGTGTTATGAGCTTCAGTAAGGCCAAATGCCAGGTCCTGTACTTGGGCCACAACAACCCCAAACAAAGCTACAGGCTTGAGGAAGTGTAGCTGGAAAGCTGTCTGGCAGAAAGGGACCTGGGGATTGTAATAGACAAACAACTCAGTATGAGCAAACAGTGTGCCCAGGTGGCAAGGAAGGCTAGTGGCATCCTGGCTTGGATTAGAAACGCCATGTCCAGTAGGGAGAGGAAGGTGATTGTCCCCTTGTACTTGGCTCTGGTGAGGCCACACCTCAAGTATTGTGTTCATCAGTTTTGGGCACCTCATTACAAGAGGGCTGCGGAGGTGCTGGAGTGAGTGCAGAGAAGGGCAACGAAGCTGGTGAAGGGCCTGGAGAATAAATCTTATGAAGAGTGACTGAGGGAGCTGGGGCTGATTAGTTTGAAAAGATGAGGCTGAGGTGAGACCTCATCACTGTCTACAGCTGCCTGAAAGGACGTTGTGGAAAGGTTGCTGCTGGTCTCTACTCACAGGTAAATAGTGATAGAACAAGAGGAAATGGCCTCCAGCTGTGACTGGGTAGGTTTAACCTGGATGTTAGGAAACATTTTTTCACAGCAAGAGTGGTCAGACATTGGAATGGGCTGCCTAGGGAGGTGGCTGAGTCACCAACCCTGGATATGTTTCAAAGTTATTTGGATGTGGTGCTTGAGGATATGGTTTAAGAGTGAACTTTGTAGAGTAGGGATAATGGTTGAACTTGATAATCCTGAGGGTCTTTTCCAATTGGAATGTTTCTGTCATTTAATGAGTCAGCTTTTGCTTGGAACTGTACAGAAAGGGATGTATAATTGACCCTACTAGTTAAAAACAATCAGTCATTAGTTCATGCCAGCTTTCTCAAAATGTAACACAAACCCTGCAAAACTGTCTATTGTTGGATGGATCCAACACGAGAGATGTATGGTTTACTCACAAACTAGCAGTGCGTGCTGGAAGGCAAATACAGAATGTATGTGTCAAGTAACAAGTCCATGGATGGGTGTTCTGTTTTGTGTGCCCAGCATCCTTTAACTTTTGACTGCGTATATTTTCGTGCTGCATTGTAGATTTTTGTGGATAATGCTTGTGTACACATGCTTTCTTATTTTACTGCATTAGCCAGTCTATTTTATGTTTTTTCCTTAATTTGTCTGTTTGTGTCAGAAGTTTGTTTCAGAACATAGTGTGGAGGGAAGGAGGGCATGGGTACACACTGGTACTTCTGTGTGGTAAGGTCAAAAAATGAAATTTATCCTTTAAGCAAAATGTTGCAAAGCTTGCGAAGAGGCCAGTGATGTCCTTGGGGTCATATGAGCACTCACCACAGGGGCTGCTCAGAAAGCTCTGTCAGCTGCATTGACAATTTTTTCTCTGTATTGGAAAGTTGTCTCAGGAAAGGCAAATAGCCCTGGTCTCTGTTTCGTAACTTTCATTGATCTTTTCTGTACATAAATGCCAGCAACTGAATACTTTGGAGATAAGGTTTGAAATTGTAAACTCATTCGGATCTTATTTACTTTGTATGTTTTTCTCTTATTGGCTGTAGGAATGGACCTGTAAAGACTGCATCCATCTGGGATCCTTTAAACTCACTTAGGAGCCTCTACACATGAGATAACAGGTTTGGTGGCTGCTTACAAAAGTTCTTATTACCCCAGTTGTGAATTCTTATTTGGTCTTTGTGAACTGCTATGAATGTTGCTATACAATCCAAATTGTAGCTATGTCATATGTCCGATTTGAGATGTGGACTATTCTATACGAGTGAAGCATTTATATAATCAGGCAGAGTGGAGCAATGAGTATCTTTCCAAAGAGCCATGGATGTGCTGAGCAAAGCAGGTCATTAGAGATCTTTCTTTTATCACACTTGAACTCTCTTCATAGAATCACAGGATATTAGGGGTTGGAGGTGACCTCTAGAGGTCATCAAGTCCACCCCTCCTACCAGAGCAGGACTATAGAA